>JARHVA010010913.1:0-102500 GCA_037957365.1 Torreya grandis | reverse complement strand
GGATAAATCAATAACTAAGAAATTATCTCATAACAACTCAAAAATACAACTTCTATTCTAGTGATAGATAAACTAAAAATGGCATATGTTTTGATCATGATGAAAAGATATGGAGAAGAAGAAGTAAAGGATTTTGGAAAAAAAATTAGTATCAAACTTTAATATCAAGGGGTTAAATTAAATGGTCAGTTTGGGGAAAGGGTGGTATCATGGTGACCACATAATATTTATCAAAGACAAGATACTCACATCAAGTTAGAAATACCAAGAATTTTTTGACATCGATGTTCTTTAGAGAACTCTATAAAAATTCACAAGTTTGGGATAACTAGTGAATTATAAGTATCATCCCTTGAAGATGAGTATGTATGAAAATTAAAATGGACCTACTTTCCCCTAACGTGTTCTTCATTCTGAAGGACCCCTTATAGATTCATTGGTCTACTAAAAATATTGGGTACTTTCATGAGAAATTATGTGAAACTTATAAATATATATGATTATGATACCTCCTATCCTAGTCTACTAACCTACCACACACCAATGGACCTCAAATTTATTATCAGGCCAACTATGGACTTTGAGATGTAACTAGAATAGGAGATGTGTCAAGTAAATATCATGTATTTTTATGTGATCTAAATTTTTAAAATTTTTCCCCTTGATCATCATATTTTGTTGTATGATATGGATTTTAACTCTTTTTGATTTTATGATTCTTCCTCCATATGGATTTATAAAATGAAACATGGGTGCTAAAAATGACTATCACAAGATATCTTATGATTTGTGGTTAGAGAAGAGAACCTAAATACTATGGTGTCCAACACTCCTGACTTAGAATGTTAGAATAAAATAAAATCTTAAATCTAACCTTGGTGTACCCATAGTGATTTGTATTAAGGGGATATTATGAAAATGGGCATAGAATGATTTATTTTCCAAAACTCATAAAAATATTTTTAATGAGGATGGTACAATGTTAGGTAGACATGAATCATCATAATGAGAAATAATAAATCTAGATGAAGACATGAAAATATATTGTTAAAGTTTTATTTAAAAAATAATATGAAAAACCTAGAGTATATGAAAATGCAACTTCTAACCATTTACTCATCTTTTGGGGAAGACACCTAGTTAAGGTTGAAGACAAAACTAATTTATGATCAGTTTTAAGAAAAGCCTAGTCATATCTAAGGTCTTGCAATGCAACTCACAAATTTAAAAACCAAGAAGTGTGAATTATGATAAAAAAAGGATAAAAACAATAATGGAACTAGAGGTTTTAACAAGACTAAAAAACTCAATGTTGTTAAAATTTTCAAATAATAACAAAAGTAATAGAACTAAGGATTCAAGCTAATTTGTAAAGAGATAAACATGAAGGTTTGAAAATAAATGAAGTTGATTTTATGATTCATAATATAAACTATACTTAAGACCTACAAGATGTCACTTGATAACTAGTGGCTTATAAAAACATTTACCTCCTACTTTTGTTTCCTGAAGTTTGACAGGATAGGCTTTAGAGTGGTTCCTCAAATTGATAAAGAATTTTGTATCTATTTTTGATGACCTATTAGATAATTTTTTGCATCATTTATCTTATAATATTGAGCATGATATTTCATTAGTAGATTTAACATAGTCCAAATATAAATTTGGTGAAAACTTTGGAAGCTATCTATAAATATTGAGAGTGATTTCTAATCTCTTCACCCACAACTTACCAAAAAAATAATTGGATGCTATGTTTAATAAAAATTTACACAATGAGATATCTTATCATTTGAAGGTTTAGTGTGTGCATAATTTCAAAGAGATTATCGACAAATATTTAAAAATTTAAAATTACCTTATTAACAAAGGGATTATCAAGTTCACCTCCTTGAACCAAAACTAGAACCAAAACTAAGGTGTAATCCCAGGATAAATCCCTAACCAAGTCCAAGCACAAGCATCTACACCTATTTAGGAAAATAACTATGATAAATATAAGCAATACAACCATAATAATAATTTTTCTATAAATGGAGTAACTAAGTTGTGTTATGCACAATGGTGTAAAAATTATCTACTCAAACTATGCCACAAATGTAGCTTACTCCTCATCACCAACCTATTCATCAAACATAGCCTTCACAACATCCTAGACCTTCTCCAAAAATTCAAAAACCACCACCTTTGTATACCCCTCCTCCAAGAATAAGACCCACTCCTTGAGTCTTTAGTAACCTTGGTGAACCTATCAAAATAGTGTTTCGCAAGCTAACCACATTTAATATGATTATTTGGACAATTTTGAAGCATTATATTAAGGGTATTCCATTTTTATATTGGTGTAGAGATCATTATTTTTGTGAATACCATCATGTTCATGGACACAAATTATGTTTTTGTGTGCAAATAAAACACCTCATCCAAAATATGTTGAAAAATGGGGAGATTACATTGGATAATAGAACATATAAATCTAATTAGAACTTGGGGATCTACTAAAACCCTTTTTCACAACATAATAATAATAATCAATAGCATCAAAATTAAGGCCAAAAAAAACAAAAAAATTAGTAGCAACAACCATTGAGATAACAATAATAATATCAATAAAATTAACAACAATGTCAACTGAATAGGAGAAACCAAAGCTATAATGGTTCCAACAACCATCAGACTTACCATGTAATTACATATGACTACAAAATCATTTTAATAAATATTAAAGGAGATCATGTTTCAACAATCACCATTAATCCTAGACTAAGTACCCAATATACTAGGATCATTACTAAATAATTGTAATAAATCCACCTATGACAGTAATCCTTCCTTGACCTAGGATTACAACCAAGCACAATAGCAACCAAGGATTACTATTTTAGGACCTTATACTGATAAATCATCATTTACCTATGACCATAATCAATTGCATTGGTAATCAAGACTTATCATATCTGACCCATCTCCATCATCATCAAGTTATAATGGTCATCTATCCAATCCTGATTATGCAATCATAACTCAATGGTCTAAGATCACCATCTGAGGCCCATAACCTCCTACCAATGAACCAATCCAACCCACTATGTTGGATAGGAACTATTATATTCAACACACTCCACCCCATATTTTTATTTGAAAAGTGGGGACCCCTTTTTTTTTAAGAGTGTGAGTATTTTATTTGAATACTTACATGTTTCTAATGATTATGATGGTTATTATTATCTATATAAAATTAGTTTTTTGGACATTTAATCACATTGGGGTATACTTATTTCCATTTAAAAAGACTTATTAAAAACTAATGTATTAATGGAAAGACAAGAAGAATTATTTTGCATGACAGGTATTTAGAGTATCTTATTCTAGAATGTTACTTTTTGGCAATTTTTAGTCTTTGAAATATTTCTCTTCAAAAACTTTCTATTCAAGAATTTTCTTCAAATGTTTTGATCTGATCGAAACTTTGGTCTTAGGAAAATTTCATCTAGAAACTTTGTCATGATTGATGACTTTCTATTCGGTGTCAAATTCATTGAATGAATGCATTATACATATCCAAGATCTATAATATAATTGATAAGCAAATCATATAATGAATACATCAACACATGACATAGGAGTTACCATGGGAAAACCTCAATGAAATAAGAAAAACCACCAAAATATTATTCGTTATGAGAAACCAAATCACCCCAATACATAAAATTCTCTTCTCACTTACTCTATGTGCTTTCACAAAACCTTTTTCACTCTAAATTATATCAGGATCAAATGAATTTACAATAGGGGTAAAACCCTATTTATAAAATTCATGAGGGAAGGTGGCCATTTAAAAATAATAGGTCCATCCATCCCAAAATCATATTTAATAAAATTTGTTAAGAATTAAATAATTATAATAATATTATTTATTTAACTGAGGTATTTATCTTTGGTTAATAAATATTATATGATTCATTATTTAATTAACACTAAAGTGAGCTAAGGGTTAATGAAATGTCTCTTAGTCATTAAATGTTCTAATACTCCCCCTTAATTCTAAGTGGGGATAAATTCCAATAGTCACCTTAAAAACAAAATTAAACTATGTACATAATTTAAGGATTTAAAAAATTTCATCATGCTAAAAATCACCTTTTGAAACAAAATAAATTATAATCCATAAACTACATGAGAGTAATTTTAGGCTAGCATGACCATGAGACTACATCTCATAGTTTCTCATGAATAATCACTAAACATATTTAGAGAATTTTATAACATGAGGATCTCCATTACAAAGTATGATTTTAATGTATTGGGATACAAAAGTAAAAATTTCACATGAATTTTACTCAAATCACGTAACTTCCACATGAATTTTACAATGAGAAGAATTATAGAGAAAGAGAAGAAACACATGGTTGTTAGGAAGTGGCATTATCATGGACACTCCCTCTCAATGGCAAATTCGAGAGGCCTATCATTGTACTAAATTAAAAAAACTTGGTAGCACCAAGTGGTTTTGTGAATATATCTAATACTTGTTCATCCATAAGATAGAATTGTAAGTTAATATCATCATTGAGGACTTTTTCTTTGATGAAATGTGCATGAACTTCAATGTATATAGTTATTTGGTGATACACTAGATTTTTCATCACAGCTATATAATTTTGGTTATCATAATGAAGGATGGAACTTTGAGAAACATCTAACTGAAGTTCTCCCAATAGCCTTCATAGCCACATCACTTCTTTAGTAGCTTCCATAACACATCTATACTCTACTTTTGTAGGAGAGAGAGAGAGAGAGAGAGAGAGAGAGAGAGAGAGAGAGAGAGAGAGAGAGAGAGAGAGAGAGAGAGAGAGAGAGAGAAGGTTGCTTCTTACTACTCCAAGTGATAACATCTGCACCAAATTTAAACACATATCCATAAGTAGATTTGAAATCTAAATTATCATTAGCATGGTTACGATCACAATAACCATATAAATTAACATTATAAATGGATGAATAAAATAAACCATAGTTAATTGTTCCTTTGATAAAATGAATAATTCATTTGTTTAATTTCCAATGATCCAATTATAGATCACACATAAATATAGAAACAACACCATAGCATATGAAATATTTGGCCTAATAATGGTTAGATAAATCAAACTACTAAGAAGTCGTCTATATAAATTAGGGTTAGTTTTTTCACATGCAAGTTTCGAATCTAGTTTAACACCAAAATCAATAGAAGTAGAAAAATATTTACAATCAAGCATGTTAAACTTAAAAATAAGATTACGAGCATACTGAGATTTTGATACAATAATAAAATGTTTATCTTGAAATATATCCATTCATAAAAAATGATATAGAATGCTTAAATTATTTATTTCAAATATTTGACTTAGTTTATCCTTATATTTATGAATTAAACTAGATAGAGTGATAGTAATCAACAAATCATAAATATATAATATTATTTGAATAAAATGACCATTTTAAACTTTACCAAAGAGATAATTATTTTAATAGTAATTATAAAAACTTAATTCTTTGAAAAATCAAATATTAGAATACCAAGCTTGAGAAGCTTGTTTTAAACTATACAAATATTTATTTAACTTGCATACATAATGTTCTCTATTAAGGTTAGTGAAACTTTTAGGTTGAGTCATGTAGATTTATTCTTATAAATCACCATTTAGAAATGCATTATTGACATTTATTTGGTAGATAACCCAACCATTTTTAGCTTCAAGAGCAATAAAAAGTCTAATATTACTCATTTGTGTTACAGGAGAAAAGGTTTTAACATAGTCAATCCTCGGTTTTTGAGTAAACCTACGAGAAAATAATCTAGCTTTTAAACTTGTCAATTTTACCAATTCAATTATATTTGATCTTATAAAGCCACCTATAACTGACAATATGCCTTTTATATAGAGGAGGGATAAGATCCCAAGTCTAATTTTTAATTAAAGCATTATATTTAGGTTGCATAACAAGATTCCATCTATCATCTTGAGTGGATTCTTAAAATGATTGAGGTTCACATTTATACATAGTTATTAATGCATGATAAAAATGTTAACTTCTAATTAATTTATTAAGTTTATAAACATTATAATATTGAATTAGGGATTATACCCATTTATGTCTTTTATCTTGAATTTTAAACTCAGGGGTTTCCTCAGAATATAAGTTATCCATAACTATATCAACTTATTCAAAGGCATATGTTTCATTACAAGGGGAAACATGAGAGTCAAGTTCATTATTAAAACACTGATGAGATTTCATAGAGGGCTCATAAAAGGATTTTTCAAGAATAAGAAAAATCCTATTCTCAATTATTTGATGTTTAAAAGGATCATACACTCCTAAACATTTTATCTTACCTCCATAACCTACAAAAATGCAATAATATGAAGTGGGATCTAGCTTCTTTCTTTTAACTTTAGGAATAAAGATAGAAGTAGGACTATCAAATATCTAGAGATGAGCCACATTAGGTTTATTTTTAGTCCACATTTATAAAAGGGTAGAAAGATTCAAATATTGGGTAGGGACTCTATTTAAAATATGCACAACAATATTCATGGATTTGATCCATACAAATTTAAGAACATTTATAAATTATAACATTGTTCTATCCATTTCTATGATGGTGCAATTTTTCCTTTCAGCAATACCATTTTATTAAGGGGAATAAGGAGTTAATTAATTTTAAATACCACAACTAATGCAAAAATAACTAAACTCTTTACTAACATATTCACCACCATTATCAGTTCTTAATCTCTTAATATTAAAATTAAATGCATTTTTAACACTAGCTTTAAATCCTTTGAATTTAGACAACACATTAGATTTATTTTTAATAAAAAATACCAAATCATTCTAGTGTAATAATCAATAAAATTAAAAATATATAGAGAACCATTAAGAGAAATAACTTTAAGAGTTCCTATAACATCACTATGAATCAATTCTAATGGATGTGAAGAATTAACATCATGAATCATTTCAAAGGGGTTATTATGTTGCTTATCATGTAAGCAACCCTCATAATTTTCATGATGAGATGGGATAGAAGGAATCCAAAAAAAAATATTATTTGAAGACATATCATGTAAACTTATAAAATTAATATGTCCTAATTTTTCATGTCATAATTGAAATTCATTCTTATTATATGATGAAAGAAAACATGTAGAAGAAGGAAAATATATATATAAACCATTAGTTTGAATACATTCAACAATAAAGGAACCAAAATGATTTATAATAGACCAAATATATCTAAATAATGTTGCAATAACATTATCATTTGTAATTTGAGAATAAAATAGTAACTTTTTAAGCTTAGGTACATAGAAAACATCATTTATAGTAACATTTGGAAACTTTGCTTTTCCCTATTTAGTTGATTCTAAAAAATAACTATCTTCTAAGTAAATTCTTTCAGAGACATCTTTATAATCACACAAAATGTTAGATAAACATTTCATATGATGTGATTCACTGCTATTTAAGATCCATTCATTTTCATTTGAAACAAATAAAGTAGCATATAAAGTAATAATATTTGAATCATGATTGTTATTTTGATTAGGGTTTTAAATTTTTTGCTTGTTTTGATTATATTTATTTCCTTTTTTATTTTATAAGTTTGATTATTATTTATATTCTTATTTTTATAATAGGCTTCCCCCCTATGACCAAATTTACCATGAAAATTGCAATTTCCATTAAAATTAGGTTTTTTATTTTTATTACTAGATCTCTTATTCTCATATTTGACTTTAGAAGAATTAAGGTTAGATTTATGATTTTTATTGTTATCAAAAACATTATTTAATTTGAGAAGTGCCTGAGTGGCATTCTCTTTAGAATCAATTTTTTTCATAACTTGTTCCTTTTGAATCAAGATATCAAACAAGGTGGTGAGGTCAAGGATATCTTACTCAGTTAGATACTTAGAATTCAAAATTAAAATAAAATCGATAAAATTTTCATGAATATTTAATTGAATAATAAAATAAATAAACTGATCTTGAATTAAATTATAATTACATCCATCTAACTGATCTTTTATGTTTTTAATTTTAGCAAAAAAAATCAAAAAAATTTCATCACCTTTCATAGGTGTAGTTATCAATTCAAGGATTAACTTAGTAATCTTCAAGAGATGAGTGCCCTCGTGCATGGATTTAAGGATTTTACAAGCATCACTTGGAGACTTCTGATTACCAATGTGGAGAATGAATTCATCCTTAACACTTTGTAAGATAATGTATATATCTTCCTTCAATTTTTGTTGAAATACATTGGTAATCTTAGGGGTCACATGTCATCTAGAATGAGATTTATCGATTCCAATGACAACATTCCATAACTTACAGGCCATAATTTTAGCTTTAACATGAATTTTACATATATTATAGTTATTTTCATTAATCATTTGAGATTTATCTAAGTAAAAATGATGTGAATTCATAGCTTCCCTTTAAACAAGATAGTAAACAAATTCTTTAAAATAAACTTTTAGTGTGAATTTTAACTTAATTTGATAGTAAATTAAATTTGAAAATGTAAACACACAATGATTTTTCAATTTAATGCTAAACAAAGTAAGAAATTTGTGAAATAATATGATAAAATAGAGTGTCGTCAGTATCACAAAAATACATTAAAAAATAACAAATTAACCTTTTTTAAATAAAGTTTTGAATTGTTTTTTTAAAATAAAGTGAATTTGACATGCAACTATACTTAATTACATAATTTAGATGTCAAATAATATAAAAAATTGAATTAAAATTACACTAATTTAAGTGTCAAAGAGTCACACTCAAAATACCACTTGAGCACTATTATTTAAAAAAGGTGTAAAACTACAATAAGAGGCTTCAAAATAGAAAATGGATACTTCAATGCATCCATAATGTGCCAAAACCTAGATAATGTTAAAAATTAGAATCTTATTATAAATTAATAATATCAGTGATTTCATTTTAATTATGTTTTTATGCTGATGTAGAGGTATGGAGGATAAGTCTACAAAAACATCATTACCTGGTTCTAAACCCAATTGATGACATTCACTTATTATGGTTTGATTTGAATCTTCTTTTAAAAGCTAGCTCCTCTTTTGACTAATTGGAATTTATTTAGCTTTTTACACCTAGTACTTATTCCTTGTACTCTTAATAACACCTCCTTGATGGCAATGACCTCTGTTCATACATCCTTTACCTCATTCCATTCATGTCACTGGAACATTCACAAATTTCATCTCAATCTCTTTCTGTTTTCTTCCTAGGCACCTTCTTTGGGTTTCAAGGACTAAATCTTGGTTTTTGTTTAAATATCTCAACCTATTATCATATATGGTCTTAGATGATCATAACATACCTGGTATAACCCCCTTTAAGTACTCAAACAACAACATACTCTCATTTGACACCTTATAAACACAATGCTCTCTCAAGGCTTGTAACCTTTTTTTACTATATTTTTCCTTGTATAGAAATTTTATTATTTCTCAGGAGAATATAAGGGCATTTATAGGTACACTCTATTATTTTTCATGTCTATGTCAAATTTCATATCCCAACTCCACCTCTATCACTTTGTTCATTAGCCTACCCTTATTTAAGCCTAATTATCCATATTCCAAACCCTCAATCCTATAATCCATACACATCCATACAATATTAGGTTAAAAAAAATTGATTCACCTTGTACATGTATAAGGGAGCAATATTACAAAGTTTCATTAAATTCCCATGGTTAAATCTCTCAAAAATACCCAAAGCTTGTTAATCTAGGGTTTCCCATACCCTATACATACTCTCCAAAGGACCAATTTTACCTTCCCACTGATATTATTTTATTTAAAACATACTCATGGCATCTAAAACATCTCATTACACATTTCCAATGATAAAAAACCCAACTTTGACTTTATGCCTTTGAGACTACCTATGGGGATTTGAGTCTGCTTCTGGGGATTGCATGAAGTTTGTTGTGTGAACACCATTTAAATGTGTTTAATATTTTTAAAAACATATTAACATACTTCTCAAATACTTCTCTAATATTTTAAACCTCAAACAATTTTTAAAACTCCAAAAATTATGCATGCATGAATAGTGACCATTATGAGACATAGAGGGGACCGTGACAAAATAGTGAGGACTTTAACTTAGCATGTGAATTTACCAATATTATATATGGGTATAATATGTCATTAATACCAATTTTACCAAGTTTCAATTCATCTAGATATGTACTTTGTCTTATAAACCCTTTTTACCACAATTTACCTTGAGCTACCTGCATGCTTCCTTTATGCCAAAACTTGTCTTTATTCAAAAAAATTCATGAAAACCCTAAATTTTATCACTTATATAGGATAATATATGTTTAAAACATCAATTTTTATGGTTTTAAGAGCTCTACAAGGCCTAAACTACTACATGTTATCCATAACTGGCAAAATATCTAGAAATCTCTAATGGCTGCCTTGTTATTGCAAGAAGATTATGTCAAAATAGTGGTCAATTTAACTATCTATATGAGATTTATGATCACATTTGATGTTTTAATAGGTCATTTATACCATTCATACCAAATTTTGTGCTTCGACTCAACCTGTAGATGCCCCAAACTGATCAATTTTTGTAAGGTAAGCTCCAATGTTGACCATGATTTGACATAGGGTTGACTTTACTAAAATAGTGAATAATTTCCAAAGTAAAATATCCAAAAAAATATATTTAATGGTTACATTAGGTCATAATTATCCTCTCCACCAAATTTAATGAGTAGATCTAGCATATTTTGGCCTGTAGGCCCAATTTGGAAAAGGTTAGTGACACATGTCTTCTTGGTCAAATTTCACAAATGAGTCATCATCATATTTTGCCTTGGTTTGTGATGTATATAATTGAGGAAAATTCTTTAAAAAATCATAAAAAATGGTTTTAATTTACTTGATGACTTGATGCTTGTAGTCTCTTCACTAGTTTTGACTAGGCACAACCCCTTGGGTTTCAAGGATCAAATCTCACTTTAGGTTTCAAGAGTATAATTAAAATGATTGAATGTTCTAAAATGGTAAAAACATGCCTACCCAAACCTTTTTAAATTATACAAACCTACTTCACCTTTCAATACTTCTCCTAGGGTGTTCACTATCCTTCACACTATGTAGCCCATTAGGTCTCTAGGACCATTCCTTGGTTTAAGATATTAAGAATCAAAATCATTACATTTATGGTCTTGAGTTATCATTAAAAACTTGTCTAAACCCTTATTAAGTGACCAGATACTCTATTACATTCCTACTACACCTCAAATTCATAATTCCCTATCTAGGCTTGGAGCCCTATTTTCACTATTTATCCCTTAACTTAATTAACCTATGTCCTTTCTTGAATATGTAAGAATAGTTTAGGGCACCCTCTATCACCCTTCAAATCCTGACAAAGTTATAACACTTTAGTCTTCTCTAGGTTATCACTTTATTTGATATAAACCCCCAAAATAGGCTTAATTAAGCCTATTCTAACCAAAATTTTGATATCTTGAATGAGTAATCACCTATCAAGGTTCAACTCACTCTAAAATCTCCACTTTCCTTTTGCAATCAATCTTGTCTCACTCTCTCAATGCACCTTCTAGGATTGTCTAGGCCTATTATCATCTACCTTATCTATATACACTCAGATTCAAATACAAGAGATTCCAACCCCTACCATATCCTCAAACATCCCAACCAAACTTCATTGAAGGCCCCAAGTCTTCCTTGTACCTATTTTCCCACTTTTGTCCAAGTAAGACTATAAGGCCTAGTAGGCCTAATTCATGTTCTTAAATATTATTTTTCTAATTTGACCTTATTGCTCACTCTTGACCCTAATCTCACACATATAATACTTATTTCAATATTAAACAACTATTCTCACAAGCTTAGACATCCACTCTTTCAAATCATCTACTTATTGCCCCTTATTAGCTTCAAAGACTAGGCCTAGCAACTACACTCTATTATAAAATTGTTCCACTAGGGTTTTAGGCTTGTTTAAGACTAATGTTTGGCTGTATTTCCTCCCATAGACTCTACCCAACCTCCAAACCACCTTCAACACTTGAATTAGGGAAGCCATACATTTATTTATCATAATTGTCATTTCATTATATTAAATTTATGTGTTATGTGCAAAGAGGGTTTGTGGGTACATGTTTTGTGGATTGGCATAATTGATCCATCTTTCCACTCCTTGACATATATTGGCTTGTTAGTGGCATGAAAAAATTATTTTAGGTCTTATTCCATGAAAAATCCCCTCCTTTACATAATTTAAAATATTACAACATTTCAAAGGCTCAAATCCTCACCAAAAGTTTTGTCATAATATCTTGTACCTCCAACTAGCAACTTTGCCTCCAGTACTGGTGGGTGCAAATAGACCACTTTGAGTACATATATATATATATATATATATATATATATATATATATATATATATATATATATATATATATATATATATATATATAGGCAAATTACACAAGTTCCAACAACTCTGACACCCACTTCCATCCATAAGTGCATTTTCACTACTATTCTAAAGCATGAAAACACTGACAATAAATGTTATAAAAGTTGAAGCTGCAGTCTAAGAACCCAATTTTCAGTGCTTATTGGTTGAAAAATATAACTACCAACACATCTAAAGGGGTGAATAATATCTAGGACTAGGTTTTTTACCTCCCATCTGGCCCATATGACAAACCCAACACCCATTCTAGGTTCAAGAATTCCCTTCTCAATACAAGAAAGACATTGATTTTTAGCTTGACTTTAGGCATGCATAAAACAAATATTTTAAGTCAAATGGAGGAACCATAAGATCCTTTTTGTGCATGGTAAATTCCTCTAATTTCACCCCAAATCTAGTCTAAATCACCTCTAAGAGCAACCCATGGCATAAGTTGAAGTAAAGGGCCCTAAAATACAACTTTTTGGTAGTGAAGAGAAATTCTTGACCTCCAACTAGCAACTTTGCCTTCAAGGCCGGTAGGTAGAAATCCACCACTTTGAATGCATCTATATAATAAAATTACACATGTTCTAATAACCATGACACCCACTTCCACCTAAAAGTGAATTTTCACTACTGTTCTAGAGCATGGAAACATTGACAATAAATGTTGTCAAAGTTGAAGGTACGATCTGAGAACTCAATTTTTAGTGCTTATTGGCTAAAAATTGGCATTTCCAATATGTCTAAGTGGGTGAATAACATCCAATAAAAAGTTCTTGGCCTCTGATCTAGCCTAGAAAACAAACTCACCACCCATTTTATGGTTAAGAATGCCCTTCCCAATACAAAAAAGATGGAACCTATCATGTTAGTAAGTTATAATGCTAGTGGAACATGATATGTGTTTATTGAAATTAAATGTTTGAAACTCTAGTCATCCACCCACTCTTGTGACTCACACTCATTCCAAAAAAATTCCATGCATGTAGAATAAAATCATGCAAACTTTCATGTATGAATAGTCCAAGAACCTATATTTGAGCTATGAAATGAGTGAAGCTCACTTAAACCTGTTAAAGTCATATAATCCTCATAGTTTGCCAAGTCTTTTTCCTCCATTAACCAAAAATGTCTATGAATAGTATAATTTTCTTGACCACCATGACATATGTTTTCATTACACCATTCAACCATTTTTTTTCATTAATCAAATTAGCAACATTATCATATTTTAACTCCTCCCTTGTAGTGGCTCTTTTTATACATGTTCCAACACCGTCATGAACCCATTTTCCATGGCCAGCCTCAATGAAACTCCAAATATGTTATACAGTAGTGGTAATGTGCATCCTACTTAACTAATAAAACATCAGTGCATTATTGAATTGTGATGTGCAACTATCTGACAAAATGTAATTCCATTTGAAATTAATGTTCCTCTGAGTTAATTATCCGTAGAACTTATAAAAAAACTTTGCACATACTTTATACAATGTGATAAGTCATCACTGATATAGAAATGGTACTCCCTTAATATTTTTCAATCTTCCTCTGTACTATTAGGTGCATGCATAAATGCTATATGCATGAATATGGCTATTTGTGTTGAGTTGTAATATTATGATTGAACTTCCATTTATGGTTTGAATGTGTAATTTTTGATAAACTTGACTAATGAAATAATATAATCAAGTGGGAATGTGTCCTTTATTATCTTTAAATTTTCATCCAACCATTTATCCCTATGTGTGTGACTTGTATACTCATAAATAATTTTCTCCATAAATTCAACCATAAATTTTGAAGCAGGCATCTCTTTCATAACAAGCTCACACCTTTTAGATTATTTTCCATCTTTTACCTGATAAGTGATATATTTTTATTAGCTCAAACCAACTAATTCCTATCCAATTACACTTTTACACTCTTTATGGATACATTTTTTCAATTTTGGCAATCCTCCACAAATCCTGTAATTTCCATCGAAACATGCTTTCTTATAAAATAACTACCCATCTAGTCTTTCATAAAAAAATATTTGAAATAAACTCCCTAGCTGATTTTGGTGTAACTTCTATGCCACATTCCTAAAAAATGTTAGTAGTATGAAAATTATAATGAATATGGAAAAAAAATATCATAGTCTATTGAAAATCCAACATGTTGCCTACAACAACAAGTGGTGGGTGTGTGATTTATTTTTACATAAAAAAAGTTTGGCCATATGAAAAAGTCTTTGACTAATAACAATTTGTGGATGTTTTTCTAAAAACTTAGAGTAAAATTGTGTTTGAATCATATCCAAGAAATGTTTTGGATGTAGTTCATGATTTAAAGAACCAACTCTTCTTTTCATTACATCTCTTACATTAGGCAAACATCTGGTAATATCTTTCCAAAATTGTGCAAGTCTTTCAAAGCATCAACTATAGCCTTATCCTTTTGTGGAAGTCTACTAGAGAATGGCCAGAGATATTTCATATTGGTTTCATTAAGTATTTCATATCTTGTAATTGATTTCATTAATGTTTTTATATTTATATCAAGTTTCTGACTTGTTTTTGAAATCAATCATTTTTTCCCTATTTTAGCACTTACTGCACAAGTTATTATTATACATCGGGCAACATTATAATATTTGTTGTGTGATTTTGGGCCTACAATATGATATGAATCATGTAAATTTTCAACAATTTCATCATTTTCATCATATTCATTATCCATGTTAGATGTTCTTAGTCATAATGTGTACATTATAGGTCTCATCTTAAGCAATTTCATCAACAAAACAAATAATTGACATCTTTGACTATCATACTCCAATCTATGAAAGAAACTATCACAAATTTATTGAGCCAATCTTCTTGAATGGTGATAAGACATTTTATAATTCATTGGTTTCAAAATATTTTCATCAACTTCAATTAAGTACTTATCTTTTTTATGCACAATTATTTGAGGTGTTGTTATTGGTGGAATCCATTTAGAGGGTGTTTCAAAATCATTATCTATTTCCATGAAATTTTATTCATTCTTTGTTTCTTCATTATATGTTTCCATGAAATTTTCTTCATTTTTAATTTAATCATTATTTGAGTCCATTAAATTTTCTTCATTGTTTGTGGGTAAAGTATCATGCATAGGCTCTTCATCAACATAATCAAAAAATTTAAAATTTGAATGTGAATTTCCAACATTATCTAATTTTCTATTGTCAATTTCATCATAATTTAATTCAGTATTTTTAATTTCATCATAATTCAATTAATTATCATAAATTTCACCATTATTTAATTGATTATTGTCAATTTCCTCATTATCTAAGGCATTTGGCTCATCAGGGTTAGTGTTTTTACTTTGTATGGAACAATTTGCTTGCATTAATACCTTGTTTTTCCTCTCAACTCTTGTAATTACTCTAATGTTTTGTTCTTCAAATTTTTACTCCTTTTTTAATGTTAATGGGATCCCATTTTGACAAAATCAACTAAAAATTTACTTCAAATGTGGAGTCCAAGAAAAACTTCAACCAAGAACGTATGTAGAGTACGTAGAGTACATAGGGAATGTTTGTGGGGACAAAAATATTTATTACAAATATAAATAGATGTTAAAAAGTGAGTTTTCATTTTTACTTTAAAGAACACATACACATTATATGATCGTATATGAATTCCTTTAACACATATGCATTCCTTGAAGTATAGGCATATACTATATAAACAAGGAAAAAGGCTCATATTCAAGCATTTTTAAAATTATAATACTATAATATGATGAAATAACACTTAATAAGACTATAATATGATTCATAAATCCCTAATATGATGTAATAAGACTCAAATGTTGCAATAATGCTATCATATCATATAATAAGGCTTAATTTGATGAAATAAGACTATCATGTGATGTAATAAGACTATCATGCAATGCAATAAAACTATCATATGATGAAATAAATCTCTAATATGATGCAATAAGGTTCAATTTTATGTAATTAGGCTATAATATGATGTAATAAGGCTCAATATGATGCATAAATCCCCAATATGATGAATAAATTTCCAATACATGATGCAATAAGACTCTTGATAAGACTAATGAATGATGAAATAAGGCTCAATATGTAAGATGAAATGAGATAAATTTTCCCAAAATCCCATCATATGTCCTTATAAAATTAGGTGAATAACATGTTCACAAATTGAAACTAATCACATTTATGAATTTATGCATTTGTGATGAAATCAAGGAACTTAGAGGTTGTGTTTGTTATAAAATTAGGATTTAGGGTTAGGGGTTTAGTGTAATAGGTTTTTACATGTGTATATGTCATGAAATTAGGGTTTAAGTGAACTACATATATGTTTAAGTGATAAAATTATGGTTTATGATCAACATGTCATGAAATGTGACCTAATTTAGCCCTTTTAATCACATCGTAGACTCCAATTTAGGTTCAATGGGTTGAAATTGGCCACATTTGCATTCATATTTTAATTTATAATTAAATTAGGGTTAGTTAAATCATACATTTTTCATATAGATTATACAATTGATTAGACCATAAATTTTTTTTAGGGGTTCAATTTTTCCCAAATCACGTCCCTAATTGACCCAATCAACTAATTGGTTCAATTCATGATAGATAGAATTGTAATTAATTTTGTCCCAAACCATATATATCATGATATTATAGTTATGTCAATAAGGGGTTCAAATTGGCCTCAAATGTTTCCTTTATTGAATTTCCCATAAAATTGAACCTTGTTGTGCCATGTGTGTACCTCATACACTCAAAAGTGTTAAATCTATTAGAGATGCATCAAGTCCTAGAAGTTTTAGAGTTGAAAATGCCTCAGGAGGCCAAATACAATTACACATCACCATGTCTACCTCATATATTCTTGAAAGTGTTAACACTATTAGAGGTGTCAGGTCCTATAAGTGTTAAAGAGATCTATCAGATCCCTATGAGGTCTGATCTAATTAGATATGTATACACGTGTGTATCTTGTATACACATATATCTATGTTATAGATCTATCACTTATCTTATAAGAATTAGATTTATTAGAGCCTCGTAATTCCCAATCCAATCAAATATCTCCACATGTGTAGGTCTAGTACACTTAGAGAAGTGTTAGAGTTGTTAGATATGCACATATTTGATACTTATACATGTTCCATACTATTCACAAATTTATCATACATACATAGAAGCCAATAATTTTTAAAGATTGGCATCGATCCAATCAACTCATGTCTAGTAAATAATTCACATGGTGCAAGCCTCCAACTTGTCATTACTATACAAAAATTATCATGTAGAGCCCTTTAAGGTCCCATCCAAATTGAGCAAGAACTAAATGTTATCATTTTTTTACATGTATGTATTAAAATTATTTATATCCCTCTATCTTGAATTACCTCTATAGATCCCAAAACTTACATTCATATTAAGTCCTACATGCAAGGGAGAACATAATTCAGTAATGGATGAGCCTCAACCACAAATACCAAGCCAGAGTAAGAATTTTGAGACATTTAATACTTTCTTGCAATCCACATCATAAGGTTTAAGCTCATTAAAATGAAATATGAGCAAGATTATTGAAGATATATGTACAAAATATATATAATCTTGAAACCTTTGGTGAGGGGGTGTATACTAGTATTAAATTTAGATCAACCACATATATGAGGTGAGTAGTTCATCATCCAAATGAATAATTATTGTGTCTCTCTGCTCAAAATTATCCTTGAGGGGAAGTAGGTCTCAAATTTAGGGGAAATTATAACATGTTTAATGTATCTTGAATAAGTTTAATAGAGTTTGAGTTAGGGTAACTTATACATATGTCATACTTGGTCAATATTAGGTTTATTCCATCCATTAATGGTTTTGAACAAAGTCCCTAGTGTATTTAGATATTTTCTAAGCTATACATTCATCACTATAGGCACGACATATTAAAACCACATCATCAATAATGGACACATGTGACCATTTCAAGTTTATTGAGTTCAAAACCACATCTTATATAACACAAAATGCAAACTCAACTTGACCAAAATATTTAATAATTTAACATGTACATACATTATATGTCCATCATCCTACTTTCGTATCTTACCATCCCAATTGCATAGTAAGGTAAAAAAAATCTACAATATTTATAAGCATCAAGTGTTGTCTAGATTTTTTTTTAGCTTGAAATTGTTGCATCTATGGTGTGGCTAGGACTACTCTCATGTCAAAGACACACTCTTCAAATGATGTGGGAATGGATGGAGTGGTTAATGGTTGTCCCATGTGTGATGGACGGGTAGATGGAGGTGCACAAAATATAGGACTGACCATATTTTCACAAGAGATCTTAATTTTAGGAAAATTTTGAATAATGTATTTGAATACATTTGAGGAATCAAACTTGAATAATCGTAACAATGGAAGACTCTTGTTAGACATTCAATTGGGACCTCAAAAAGCACCTATTGAATTATATGCACTAAGTGACCTTGGAAGAAACTTAAGGTATTTTATTCAATACATTTTATCAATGTTTTTGGGATAATCCAAGGCATGATTCCCAAGTATTTGGCTCCATTAGATAACATTCTTAAAATACATATCAAAGAGATGCACTATTATACCAAGGGCTCAATTATTATTTCTACTTACACAAGATTATCTATACTACATAGTCCTATTTAAAAGGTCTTCCACTTAAACAAATTAGTTCAAAACTTATAAATAAAGGGGTCTAGTTAAAGATATCGAAGAAACAACAAAAGGGTAAGATAGGATTTTAGGCAAGTAAGATATTATCAATAAGAAACAAAAAATTTAAGGGCAAGTAGAATTTTAGGAAAGTAAAGTGGTAAGTTATATCCTTTACCTACTAGGGGAAAGATCCCAATAGCTATGCATGTTTCAATTATCGAACAAGGATTTTGTTAACATGTGTTCTATTAATGAAACATATTGATGTATATAAATATAAAATTTCACTAGAAGCTAAACATGTAATATCTAATACTTGTTCAACATTTATTCTATAAAATTAAAAGTAACCAATCACATCTTGACAAGTAAGATTCAAGTATTGATACTCTAATGCACAACAATTGGTACACTAAAGGTTAATTTTTGATCATAGGTTTAAAAAATGCATTTTATGACCTCTCATGATAAAATCAGTTATATTGTCAAATGTATGATGTGTTAGACATTGAAATCTTAGTTATAAGTAGTTAAGATGACATATTGAAATGGGTAAAAATTTCTAAGTCTAATACGATGTTGTGGCACCTTAATTCATTGTCCAAAGCTAATGGGACCTTTCCCCTATAAGAAACATGAAATTTGGCATTTACCTTATAAGGATGCATGACTAATGAGACCTTTCCCCCATAAAAAATACAATTTTTTTTAATTTTGTTTTATGTCAAAGAAATGCATACGTGTTATATAATGCAAACATGTTCTTTATTCAATTATATAATGCATGTGCATTATTTAATGTGTATGCATTATTTGAATTTAAAACCAAGCCTTTAAGATTAGAAATGTCTTGGATTTTTAAGCCAAAGGCTTGGGACCATGCATCTACAATTGAGACCAAGAGTTTTAGGAAAAACCAACAAATTTCAACTTCAATCACTAATTATGCTATGGATTTCAACATCAAAATTTGAAAAATTATTATCATTATGATGAGCACGTTGTCCTTTCTAAATGTATGGTTTTTATAATTTTTGGGATATTTTAAGAGTTCAAACTATATTTATTTCTAACAAAACCTTTTTTATGCTACTACAGACCTCACCCATACATGCCTATTCATGTTTATCTAATTTTTTTTTCATTGATCCAAATGAAAAATAAATTATATGGTAACAAACTAGGCCTAATTCTACACACATTAAAAAAAAATCAAATTTCATTTTTTTTGAGGTAGTTAGGGTGGGTTGCACAAATGACTATCCATTTCTTTGTCAGTTTTTAGGATATACTTAATTATAAAATTAATTTAAAAAATATTCATAAAAAAATATAAAAAAAATCATAACACACTATAATATCTAATATAAATATTCACTAAAGGGTTTCTAATAATATTAAGTGATGCTCAAAAAATGGTGGGTCACATGGAATGGTATAATTCAAATTTTATTAAAAAACAAGAGGTCCTCTTCAAAGTTTAGATTTTTGACCTATTTATACTTAACCGTTTTTCAAAAAAATAGTTTTTTGGAAACTAGACTCAAAATACTACAATTCATGTTTTCATACCATCTTAAAATTTTGAGTGTAGCCATCTCTAATTATCTACATAAGTTCACATTTTTGAAATTTTAGATAAATCATGTCCATGGGTAGGCCCTTTTTTATCCCCCAAGTTGGTGTACTTATGCCCAAATTTAGTATATCAAATCTTTACCAACATAAATAGGTAACCTAATGAGTTAATTTGGGCCTTTAATAATATATTCCAGAATATGTTACTTGATTGAGAGATGCATATAAGCCAGATGAGAATATAATACTCAAGATATATAAGAACACCCTAGATCCTATTATCGTAGTGTTCTTGTGAAGATTTTCCACTACTAGAACTCTAAATTTGGCATTCTAGGAAGCTATTAACATCAAAAAGTATCTCAATCCATAACTTATCCCTCATAATTCAAGAGGAAAAGCATTCAATAATGGAATCCCATCCTTGAATACAATTCCACATATGAATAAAAATTCCCCCACATTTAATCATAATCAATTATAAACTCTACCTCCCATGATGCAGTATACAATGAATAAAAATTATGATTTATTTAATAATTAAACATAAAGGAATGGACACCAACAAAATCAACATCATTCTCACACTAATGCAGTAGTTGTTTAGGGTTATGAATCCAATAAAATTATATTAAATTCTATACAAAGAATGGTTTATAAGTTGAGAAATTATTTCTTGAGTATGTAAAAGAGGATGGGTAATGCCAATAATTATAATTACAACCAAAATTATAGATTTACAAGATATAACAAGCATTTCATTAGGCCCACAAATAATTCAAAACGCAATAAGTTAATAATCTACCAAAAATTAATATCATGGAAACAACTTTGCCCAGTTGGTGTAAGGTCTGTAACATGTCCCAACATGAAGAGTTGGACTATATATAGTTTTGTGCAGCCTTTAAAATATTCCATAGATAAATGATCAGATAAGATCAAATGATGAATCCTCTATATCTCCCTCATGAATTTGGCCCTTCAAGTTCACCCATGGTCTTTGAGACCTATGAGTCTTATCTCCCTAATGAAGATGATAAATATTTTGGAAGATAATTCTAATGAATTACAAGTTTTAGAACAGTTCAATAGGAACAATTATAACTTGAGGAATAAGTAGCCTCTTACTACTTCTACTCCTCCAAATAATATAGTTATCCCTCCAAATCTTAAAGATGACAATAATCCTTACCCCTAAAGGGAATGATCAGCGTCAATATAAAGAAGAAAAAAATAAAGGAGGATACAATATTGTTGAGGATATGAATAAAATTAAGGCCAACATCACTCTTCATGAACTAACATAAATCACAAAGTAGAAGGACCTATTATGAAATTCCATCATAGTTATGTCTGCTATAGAAAAGTCCAAGACTATATACAAAAGAAAACCTGAGGTTGCCCCTTTCTTACAGAAAGAATATACATAATTATCTTGTATATTTCAGAACTTTAACAATATTAATGTCAGAGTTCATTTGTTGAAATCTTGATTTATCACCAAATCCATCCAATAGGACTATGTCATAGCTAGATAAAATAGTAGTGCCTATATTGGGAGAGCATAATGATGTGAGAATTTAGATTGCCTCAGAACCTAAAGTACAGATGACTATTGACATCTTGATAGTGGATATTCATGAAGGGTATGGGTTGTTATTGAGTAGAGATTGGTCAAAAATGTTAAATGGATATCTTTCCATAAACTTTTCACATATTTTACTACCTTAGGGAGGCATAACTAACCAGATCAGGATCAACCAATAGCCAAGGATAAAGGATACTATTACAGAGTATAATACCACCAATGAAGAGGTAAGTTATAAATCTCCTAGTCTTGTAATTTATACATTTACCAAAAAACATGAAGCACCAAAAGAAATTTGGGGCCCTTCACAACTATGGACCCTTCATTTTGATTAAGCAAGGTCTAAGCAAGGATTAGGAATCATTATTGAGCTATTCAATCCATAAGGAAATAAATTTTTGGTAGCATACAAGCTCTAATTCCCATTTACCAACAACATATTGGAGTATGAGGTCCTGATTCACGGATTACAATTTGACCTCAAGAACAATGTCAAAGAACTAATGGTCTATGAAGAATCAAAACTTATGATTAACCAAATAAAAAATAAATATAAATGCAAATTGTCAAATTGAAATAAATACAAGCACAAAGCTTGGGATATAATTGAATCATTTAAATCTTTCAACATAGTGGCTATCTCAAGAAAAAAATGAAGTCATTGATTCACTGGCCACTTTAGCAATGAATTTGGCACCCTTATAGGATTCAAAAGTCTAGAAGTTCTCCATTGAATTGGTACCTTGTCCTCCAATACTAGACAATGTTGAAAACTTTCAAATGTTTGATGATGACCAAAAAATTATCTAATTTTTGAGAAATTCAAGATAGTTTGAATCTAAAATAATTGATGATGAGGAAAGAAACAATAGGTTACATGAAGAATCAAATTAATAAGGTGTTATCCAACTAAAGGATAATTTACTCTGATTAGGAATGGTCACCTTGGAAAGGACATTTAATGCAGATACTCAAGCCTAATCCTAAAGGTAGCTCAAGGTTAATGAATCTAGATTCAACTTATAAAACATAGGTGATGAAAGGAATTCACACTTCATTAATATTGGCTTAAGTTTCACACTAGAAGAAAAACAAAAAATTAAGGAATTTATTATTAGGTATAAATATGTAATTGCATGGACCTATGATGACTTAAGGATATTCAATCATAGATTCATCACCCATAAGATTTCACTCAAACCTAATCATGAACCATTTAGGAAAAGGTAAAGGCTAGTTAATCCTATATTAGAGCCATTGATCTAGAAAGAAGTAGAAAACTACTAAATACTAAGATAATTTTCCCAATCGGGCATTTGACTTGGGTGGCTAATATAGTTCTAGTCAAGAAAAAGGGTGGTGAGATTAGACTTTGTGTCTTATTTAGGAATCTAAATAAAGCTTCAAATAAGGAAAACTATCCTTTTCCATCCTTAGATGAGGTAATAAAAATTATGAGTGGGTCTAAAATAATGTCTTTCTTAGACAAATTTTTAGGCTATAATCAAATACTAGTCAAATCATAGGATAGGATGAAAACAAAATTTACTATGAAATGGGGAACATGTGCATATAAGTGAATTCCATTTGGGATGATCAATACTAGAGATACTTTTTAGAGAGGAATGAATTGTGCATTCCAAGGACTGATAGATAAGTTCATAATTATATACATGGATGATCTCACCATTTTCTCTAAAAATAGAGTTGATCATATCAACCACCTTCAATGAATTTTAGAAAGGTGAAAGAAGTTTGGGGTGTCACTTAACCCAAAGAAGAGTATATTTGGTGTTACAAAAGATAAGTTTATAAGCCACATTATTACTAAAGACGGGATCACTATTGACCCAAAAAAGATCTAGGGGATTTGAAAAATAGTGTTTCCAAATAGCAAAAAGGAGATCAAATCCTTATTTGAGAAAATAAATGTAAGGAAATTTATATCAATATTTGTAGAGATTTTTAGTCCCGTAAATGTAATTCTCAATCATAACACCAAATTGGAGTAGACACCTAAATATAAGAAGTGCTTCGAAGACATAAAGAGGGTTATTTTGTAAGCCCCAATGCTAGTAAGCCCATATTTCACTAAAGACTTTTCTTTATACTCATTCACCTTCTAAGATACTATTGTTACTCTACTTACACAAAAATGGAATAAATTGATCATCTTATTTCATTCATGAGTACTAACTTGAAATATGCAGAGCTCAAGTAATCCCAAATTCACAAGCAAATATTTGCCCTTATCAAGGTGGTTAAGAAGTTTAGACACTACATCATATAGAACAAGACCATTACCATAATAATATATCCTTCTGTCAAGCTTACATTAGGACAAAATGAATTAGGGGAGCATAGAGGCAAATTGATGGAAAAATTATAGGAATTTGATATTGAAATTAAACCTATCAGGATCATCAGAGGACTAGGCATTATTTAATTGATGATTCAACCAGACGTACACATCACCATCAAATAGGTATACCAAACATAGGTTTTATAATAAGATTAGTATTTAGGTATTATTCAATTCTTACTCATTGTAACATGACCCTAATAACTCAAGAGAGATCAAAAAAGAGCTTTAAGGCTCAATATTGCTCATTATATGATCAAGAGAGGAGTCCATTATAGGGATAATTATGAAGACATATATTTAAGATGTGTGTCATGTAGAGAATCTTAATAATCCTAGATAATATGCATCAAAAGATTGGCAATGACCATCCATTTGGAAATACTATAACCCATAAAATAATTAGAATGGATTATTACTAGCTGATGGTTTTTAAGGATGTTCATTTCCATGTGAAGATGCACTATGAATGCTAGGTTTTAGAAAAAATAAAGATACACACAACAATGTCTCTATAACCTATGATTGAAGGTAGGTCATTCACCCAATTGGGCTTATATTTCATTGGTGTTATAAACCCCAATTCCTCAATTTGACACAAGTTTGTGCTCACTATTATAGATTATAAAATAAATGAAGTAAGGTAGAATCAACCAAGAACTCTAGAGCCCAAGATGTGAGTATTTTTCCTTAAGAACATATCACAACCAAGTTTGGTACACCTATCTCTTTAGTTTGCAATAATGGGCCAACATTTCAATCAATTGAGTTCATTGTATGGGCCCATGATAATTAGATTACAATCAGATTATCCTCCAATCACTACCTATAAGGGAATGGATTATCTGAGTAACCAACAAGAACTTCATATATGTTATGCATAAGTTAGTTATAGATAAGCCCAATGAGTGGCATCTCTTACTAAAATATGAATTCTATGTAGATTAGACTAGGTATAAATAGGCCCTTAAAGCCTCATCATATCTACTAATTTATAGGAAATAGTTAGTATTCTTAATCATGTTAAAATTGCCAACATATTATTTTATGCAAGAATACATTGAGTCCAATGAAAAAATAGAGTCTAGATTATTGTATATCATCAAAATGAAAGACTTTAGGGATAAATCATTGCAAAACTTTAACAAACATCAGGATGTGGTCAATAAATGGTTTGACAAGAGAGAAAAATTAAAAGCATTTAGGATTTATGACTTGGTGATATTATGGGATGAAGCCCATGAGAGAAAAGGAATGCATGACAATTTTACCCCACTATGGATAGGACCATATTAGACTTATAAGATATTGGGTAATAATGCATTATATTTCAAATATTTTCAAGGTAATGATTTGACATATCTAGTTAATGGATAATTTTTTAAGCATTACTTCCTGGCTGCCCCATCTAGAGAGGTCTCTGAATAATGATAGATGTCCTGGTAGAGATAAGAGTAGGTTAAATTTGATTCGTTAGTTAGTTTTTTTCTTTTAGTTGTTTACTTTTATTATAGTTCTTCATTTTTTCTAAATTAGTCCTTTTGATTTCAATAGTTTTCTTACTTTCTATGATAGTTTTATTTTGATTTCATGGTAGTAAGAGATTGGTTAATCCTAGTATAATCAAATGATAGTCTAAGGTGTTTTGATTCCAACTTTAATCAATGGGTGTTGTATACTATAGTTCAAAATTATTAATCTAGGTCAGCAATGAAATATTTAGCCATGAACACATTTTAAATCTAATTATTTCATTAGGTATGTGAAAGTTATTTCCAAAATATTGTGAAAATTTAGAAAGCTCTCCTTATCCCCTTGGTCAAATGTACACAAAATGTTAATACTTGTTTAAGGTAATAACCATTGAAATTTTGATTAAAACCAAACTTCACTAAGACCAGATCATGGTGGTTACCTTCTTCCCTATTTAATTTAAGAAAAAAAATAGATTTTAAAAATAAAAGGCATAATCCAATAGTCCAAAAGAAAATCAAAAAAAGATTCAAATCATACATGATGAAATAAGATCAATGTATCATGACTCATGGAAAATATTAAGAAAGGAGAAATAGGTGATTAAAGGTATCTTTATTGAGGCTATGGATGCTTGGATGGTAAAGAAATAATGCCTAAGATCCAAATGTTTATGTACCTAACACCCAATAAAAATGAAACCTATAACTCACCCCCATGTCTTTACCTAAAACCTTGAGACAAGAGATAAAGAACATCACTTTCCACATGCAAATCCAAGGTCTAAGTGAAGTTAGTACATTACATAGGATTATTAAGAGTATATTTTCATTTTTGATTTAATCATTTATTTTGGTATGATTTTATGGTTGATATTGGGATTTAAAAACCATGGATTCTGGGTTCTTGAAAACTTGGGAGTATTCACCACTGTGAGTTACCATTTGTTGTATTCAACATACCTCACCATATATTTTTATTTGAAAAGTGGGGACCCCATTTATTATTGAATACTATGAATAGTTTATCTAAGTACTTATGTGTTTCTAATGGTTATGATGGTTGTTATTATCTATATAAAATCAATGTTTTAGACATTGAATCATGTTGTGCTATACTTATTTCCATTTGAAAATAACCTATTCATGGAAATTTGAGAAGAATTATTTTTCATAATAGGTATTCATATAAGCTTATTATATAAGGTTACTTTTTGGCAACTTTTAGTCTTTAGAAGCTTTCTCTTTGGAAACTTTTTGTTTAGTAATTTTCTTTGAAAGTTTTATTTTGGTTAGAAACTTTGGTCTTTGGGAAATTTCATTCAAATCTTTTTTCCCAATTGACAAATTTCTCTTCAGAAGGTTTTCCTTCAGATACTTTTGGTCTTCAAAAGTTTTTTATTTAGAAAGGACCCTTGGAAATTTTTGGTCTTTAGAATATTTTACTCTAGGGACTTTCTCTTTGAAAGCTTTGTTATGATAAAAAAACTTTCAATTTGGAAGCTTTGTTTTAAACACTTTTCATTATAAACATTCACTTCAATAGATTTTATTTAGAAGGATTCTCATCAAAATATTTATTTTAGGAACTTTCATCTAGAAGTTTCACTTTGGGAAATTTATATGTGGCTAATTCTACTTGAACCACAATCTTTGTAGAGAATATTAAGTCTTTGATAACTATTATTTTAGATACTTTATGATAAAATATTTTGAAACTAATTTATCTAAAGAACATTCTACATTTTGAGATCTTTTTAGCTTGAAGGAAAAGTTTGACTTCCCTTGACTGGACCAAATAGTGACAAATGGCAAAAGGGGAAAGGCAAAACTATGGCACCTTGAATGATTAGGCATCTTACATCACATAGACACTAGAATAGGGTGGTCAAGTTTGAATTAAATGAAGGTGATGAGCTCATAGATGTTGGTGATTAACGGTGCATGAACTAGAAATGAATGTAGAAAATTATAACATCAATCCTTCAATAAAGTTCATCTCATTCAATTTTTAAGAGGTCAAGTAAACTTAAGCCTTATGATATCTCAAAATCCCTAGTTGTAAAATAATGATTTTCACTTCACATAATTCATTTCATTACATGCCATTTTCAAAAGATTTAAGTGTACCAGTGTCCATCAAATAGCTATGACATCATCATATAGGTCATACAATGGACCCTTATCACCCTCTAAGTTATCTATCAAGGTTTATAATAAGTATTTAGACATATTTTTTTATGCCATTGTATTTGATGGCTGCTATCCCAAGTACTCATCCTTATGGGAATATTTAGAGAAAATGGATTCATTTGTATTAGAAGAAGACATTTCAATTGAGGATAAAAATCTTGTAAATGACCTGTTCCCATTCAAGAATCATACCCTCCATTACAAAACTATTAAGTTATAGGTTATGCCATGTATAGACTTTTTGTGAGGCCTATTCTTGGAGGTTAAAATAGCATATGGTGGTTACCTCTATTACATCAATAATAACATAATTATCACGTACATTTTAGGAGACACATTCATCAAGTATTTGAGTCTCCCTATCCTAGATGTTACATTTGATTTGCATATCATGATGACTTGGAAGAAGGAAAACAATATGGAGTGAACACTAAAAAGGTGGCTTCTCCTAGGGGAAACATTTATTGTAAAGGAATATGATAAGAATTCCATCCCCATTACCCAATTCAGAATGGTCACATAGGCATGGCACAATTGAATAAATTTTTTGGCCATGCAAACATCCAATTATTTCATTTGGAATGGGTTATCCTACTATATTTTCTAAGTACCTCAAAAAACACCTATGATTTAGGGGAAGTAATTAGTGCTCAAATCCAAGATAAAATTTTACACAAAGATAGGAGGCCACATAGAGGAAACTTTTACGTGATGTCTTACCTTTTATTTTCATTCATAGGAATGGTATACAGGCACAATGGAGTCTTATGGGATCCCAAATGAATCATTATCAAGAGTCAAATATGTTATTATTACTCTTTTTTTAACATATACTAATATTTCAAGAACATTGATATGATTGCATGGGATCTCTACCCTTAGGTCTGGATGGCCATTCATAATTAGCCTTCAACTAGAATTTCATCCAACATCACTACAACACTTTCCAATAATGTGGGAGACTACTATATCTATGTTGACTACACTACCATCATGATTTTTTTCCATAATATGGATCGTATTCAACTTCTTAATTTTATTCGATATAAAGTAGCTAAACAAGAGATTGCCTACTAGATATGAAATGCTATTGATGTGGAGATGACAAATAATAAGAAAGCTACCTTCCATGGCTCCCACATCACTATTAGGAGGATGTATTACACCATACATAGGAAATTCATGGAATTTAGTAATGCGAGGAAATCATATGTATTGTCCACTCTCACCCATAGGGATTGGGACCCCCATGGAAAAGTCTAATTAAAGATCCACAGCTTTGGCCACTCATATAAACACAAACCATTTGATCATGATTTTCTATTTTTGAATTCCAAAGATGATGAAGAAGTGAAAACAATATTAATAACAACAAGCTTGAATCAGGACCTATTAAGGGTAGTATAAGATGAACCTCTCTCACTCTCAACCAAGTAAAATTTATAATCCCACCTCTAGGATCATGGATATCTTTCAAATTTTAGATTGACAGGACATATTAATAAATAGAAGGAGAGGGAAAGGATACCCAATGTCCACTCATGGCTCAATACTAACCACATATGCAAAAATAATTGGTAAGTGAAGAAATCACTTACTAGAGGTGAGGAATCACTTATTGGAGGATAGTATCAAAAATAAGGAGAAGAAATGCCTTCCCCTACACAAGAGGAATAGGAATATACTCCTCTAGTTTAAGCATCAATTGTTAAATTGAGGAAAGTTAAGCAGGAGCTATAAGAGGAGCTAAATCAAGGAAAGTATAACACACAAGGGGAAGAAGTCTGGATCATTTTCTTGGACTCTTCTAATGAAGAAGAAAGAACATCTTCAACAACCCTAATATCCAACATTATTACCCCTCCTCTTCCCCAAAATATAACTACTCCACAAAGTAGGAGAGCAACAAGATGCTATCAGAGGAAACCAAAGGGGGATAGACCACAAATCTAAGGTACCTCTCATCAGTGAATCATCTAATAAGGGTCTTATTTTCATATCCCTTTTAGGCCTTTTTCCTTTCATGTTATTATCAATTGTTTCTAACATCCCTAGTCTAATTTTTTCCACTATTAATTATGTGCAAGCACATTATATTAGTGTCCTTTTCATGCATCCATCTTCTACTTTTCCTAGTACCACTTCACCTTCTTTAGCCTCCACTATTACAATTTTTATTCCTCAAGTGTCCATCCCTAAAACCATAAATATTTCCATCCTAGCATCACCCAATCCATCACACAAATTTTATTTCCTCTACCCAATTGGGTTCACCTCTACCCACTTCAACACCAGTATCCATAACCACAATAGTGACAACCAAGAGGGCTCCAAGAAATCAACCATTCTATGTTGTACACCCAATTCCATAATTAGGAAACATACACTAGTCTAAAATAATTTGTCTCTCAATAACTAACGCTTATTTTGAAACTAATATTTAGCTTAAAGAGCATGTTCAAGTATAATCTCAATCATCAAATCATTTGGAGCTCACTCTTATAGACTAGGCCAAATAATTAGGATATTTGGCCTCTAAGAGGCCCAATCAAAATATCACTAAGCTTCCAAAAATAAGCTCATTATTTAACAAGGCCATAACATCAGTCTAGCATGTCAAAAAGAGGAAGATTGAGGATATTTATGGTAGGTTTTAATCTTAGAGGAAAGGGAATAGGTTTGTTCCATTTTAAATATGTAAAATAAAAAATAAGGGTCATTACCCATACATTGAGGACCTCATGTCCTATACAGAGACCCATATTAAGGCAATTTTGGCTATACATGAGGTAACATAGTTGGATAGATAAAAGATGGAATAAGAGTTTGAAACTCTTAGAGGGAAGCAATAGGTGATAATAATCCCCCATGGTATAGAACATGATATGCAAAATGCAATACTTAGGTTGTATGATATTTTAGATTCATTTCATTCTTTTAGAGTTAATTTGGCTCCACATGTAAATTCAATAACCAGATTTATCAAGATTCTTAGGGAAGATGAGAATATGCCAGATTTATTAGTATTGTATACCCATAATAAGACATTTAGCCACCTAGACTTGGTGAAACCTATAGAAGTATAAAATGCATTGAATATAGATATAATAAGAATATAGGATGCATAGGATTGAATATCATCTTTTGAAGCTCTAGTAAACAAATTATCTAAATAAAAAAAATAGTAGATAAAATTTTGATTGAGCTTTAATTGACAACAATCTGAGACAATAGAGGGAAACTAGTAACTCTATCTAATTCTGATTAGATGATTCAACAAGTCTTAAATGGCTTCAAATGTATTCTATAAGAATTGAGTTTTGAGGACATTAAATCCAAGTTGAGCACAACAAGGAGAAATACAACATATGTAGAAGTCTTCTAGGTTGGATTTTGAACCACCAAGATAGAACATACTATACTGATGGAACAAATAGGTAGGGTGACTAGGTTGCATCTTATGGACATGAAATTATTTCACACACAACATTCAAAGGTGTAAAATTATTACCAATTATTGGGTGTTAAGAATAAAAAAGAATTAGCTCCACCTTATAGTTGTGCTCCATAGATGACACCTAGAGTACCAACAATAATAACTATATCAATTCCACCTCACACTTTATCTTTGATTGTAACTCTAGTTCAATCAATGAGTACATCACCAAGCACAACTCTAGTTACCACATCATGAAGCATAAGCACAACTATAGTTGTAATGACAATTTTGAGAAACATCAATGAAGAGCCAATTTAGCCCAAAGATAAAAGGATAATTTTATACATTTTTTCATGTAGCAGTTATGAATAAATAGTGAAGTCATAGTTACATCCATATTGTAATTAATTAAATCATTTTTTGTCAATATGCACATGTTTCATGTTTGAAGTATTTATAAGTTATAATATGTAACTGAGACTTATCATATAGACTTTTAAGATGTAATCAAAGTTTTCTAAACTTAGAGAATGAGTTTACCCCTTCCCCATGTAATTTATATACATGTATAACCCTCTTTTTAAAGTATTAAATTTTTAGATGAATATACAAGAAGAGATCAATAAATTGATTGTCATGCAAATGTGTTTGTTCTTTCTTCTTCCCTCTCTATTTTAATTAACTTGAAGTTTCTTTGTCTGTATTGATTCAATAATTTTGAAGTGTGATAATTCTATGGATGAATCTAATTATTTTATTAATGAATACTAGTCTAGGATGTACAAAAATAATTGAGGATTGATTGGTTTCATTGATTTAGATAATTAGTAAGAGTTGAATTGATAATCCAAGATGTTTATAAGTATCTCTTTTGATATATTATTTTACATGTGAGTTATAGATACCCTAGATAACTTCTTGGTTCAAAATTTAATCTCTTATACGAAGGTGTGCAATAGTATCCCAAAGAAAATAAACCTTCAGTTGAGATCATTAAGTATATTATATTTATTATCCCAGACTGCTAATTATGCTTGTTCATGAGTGTGCAAATGCTTTAAATAACAAATACTAGTTTTGGAGATTCTTGCCCACCAAATAAATAGCCTTATAAGTTACCTTTTCAAAAACACAAAACCTTCTCTTCTACCTTACCCTTCCTTTTTTTAGTTTCTTTGAGATATTCTCACCATATATTATTCATCTAATCATTTAACTCATCTATTGATTACCTTTTTATAATCCATGCATTCATGCACAAACCTAGTTAAACAACCCATAGGCTTAATCTATTATTCTATCACCTGATTGTTTTAACCACATACTTATAACTCATGCCCTAGAGTGGAACCATATTACATAGAGATCCAAAAACATTAGAGGCTATCTCATTTAAAAATTTTAAGGTGTTCATAAAACCCATGTCAACAAGAACAAGCCATATACCACTATTAATAATAAGCATTATGACATTGTGGAACGACTCCAAAAGACACCCACATAAATTTACATGTTGGATTTGTTGTGTACATCTACTATCCACAAAAACCTCTTAACAAAACTCCTTAACCAATCCAAAGTTACAAATGACATAAACCCAAATAAATTCTAAGCTTTGGTTAGACATCTAGCCTTAGGCCAATAGTTGACCTTTGACCAAAGTGATAGGTCATCCCTTGACCCACTCAATAAAAATCCACCGTACATTAAAGTTGTCATAATGTAGCATAAATTAAAATGTGTCCTCATAAATGATGGATCGGTCCTAACTATTATCTTTGAATATCATTAAGCATCTCAGATATATAATATCAAATCTATAGCTAGAAAAAATTTAATATCAAAGATTATGATAATGAAAAACAAGAATCACAAGGTACCATAACATTGCTAGTTATCATTGGGCCCTTGAACCATGATACACTTTACCATATGTTATATCTCAAACTATCTTAAAATTTTCTCTTGGGTAGACATTGGATACATGAAATTCAATCAATCCTTTTCACATTGTACAAGTGTCTCAAGTTCTCTCACTCAGGCATGAAGGTCACCATAAATGGATATTTGTATCCCTATGAACATTACAAACATTTGGAGGATGAGTACAAAAGTTACAACTATCTATTTAGCCTTGATCTAGTTCCCAAAAAGGATAAAGACAAAGAAATACTTGTCAAGGCCAATTATATAAACCTAGATAACCTTGACTCATCTTCTCATATGCCTCCTTTATAGATGTTCAATCATTTTACCATCTTGTACAATGACCTAGGATATTATTTGACCCATGACACATTTCACATTGCCAAATATTATATAACCCCAATTCCTATGTAAGAACTCAAGATAAACCACCTTACATGGAATGATAATGAAAAGGAAAAGGCAAACTTCATAGTCCAGCTCCTGTCATTTTCACATTGGCCATTGGCCAATAAGAGGACCCACTCACTAATAATGAATCCTTGTTTTACATTGAAAAAATGGTTGATTGTTACAAAAATTCTAAATACCCCATCCCTAATAGTATCATGGAGAACCAAGCTGATGAAGGAGGAGGCCTCAAACTAAACTAGTAGGGAACTCTAAAACCAACTTCTATAAATCAGTAAAAAGGAACTTATGGTCTTATATTTAAAATACCTAGGGGTGACCCCATATATTTTATTCATGTTCTAAAACCAACGTCTAGTGATGATGATGTTTAAAGTGAAGTAGAGTCTGATATTAGCATTTATGAAGATATTGCAAATACTAACTTATTTGAACCACATATAATTTTCACCATTACCCTAATTATCTAACATAACCAACTTCCTATTTATCACCCTCAACTTAAGCCTAAAACCAACAAGAATCCATAGTGCTTGTAGATGAGTTTGATAATGCTAAGGCATTTTGTGATTTTCTATACCTAAGAGAGAATATTCTATTGGGAGACCACAAACAAGGGTTGTCTATCAAACTAGATTTTGTAACCTATTTTGGAGAGTGGTTGAACACCCTTAGCCAAATACAAAAGATTAAAACATTGAGGTCCCAAAGTGAAAACCTCTTTAAGGCACTTTTAGACCAGGGAAAAAGTAAAGAGAAGGCCAATCTTTTGGTGAAATCTTATTTTAGGATCCATTAGATGGGGGTGTTCACCTTTCCTAGAATGAAGCTCATGATACCACCAATGATGAACTTGATTTTGGGTTCAAGTTTAGTTCAAAATAATAACATACCTTTTATTGAACTTCTTAGGAATTTCATACATTGTTTGTGGCATGGCCATCATTGCCATTAGGTGATTTAGATTCATCTTTTTTAGGAGAGATTAAATAATAATTTTAACTAGAGGACTTTGTAATTGCAAGCCAATTCACATAATTTTCAACCATTCTATATGATGGCTTGACTCTCTTAGTAAAAGATATTATATAAGTCAACATCAGGACTCTAGATGACCCAAAATGGATCAAATTAGGTGCATCCCTCATTGAGGAGTAATGTGAAGTTTTTATAGCCCTTTTGAGGAAATTTGTTGACATCTTTTCTTGGGCCTATTTAGACATTCCAAGTTTAAACCCTACCTTGGTTGTACACCACCTTGATTTAAATACTAATTCCAAATCTATAAATAAAAATTATGCAAGATTCATCCTTGTATTATTGTATTAGTAAAGAAAGAGTTGTAAAAAATCTTAGAAACAAGATGCATCTGATTGATTGATTATTTAGAGTGGATCTCAAACATTGTGCCTATTAGTAAGAAGACTAAAGGAATTAGAATCTACATAGGTTTTAGAGACACCAATAAGGCTTTCCCTAAGGATGAATTTTCTTTATCAAATATTCACATGATAGTTGACTCCATAGTGGGGTATGAAATGGTTTCATTTATGGATGGATTTTTAGGTACAATTATATTTAGATCATGCTAAAAGACAAACAAAAAAATAAAGTTCACTACTTCATGGGGAATTTTTTGTTATTAGGTTATGTTATTTTGCCTCAATAATGTTGGAGATACATACCAAAGATCCATGACCATCATATTTCATGATATGATGCATGAAATTGTTGAAGGACATATTGGGTAAAATTAAAGACTCGTGATGATCATCCAACCACACTAAAAATAATATTTGAGATGCTTCATGAATACAAGGTCAAAATTAATCCCAAGATGTGTGTTTTTCATGTCACTTCAAGAAAAATGTTAGGATTCATCATCTTTCACTAAGGCATTGAATTTGATCCTACCAAATGATGAGCATTTCATATAGCTCATTATATTTAAAATAAACTATCCATAAGTGTTGCCTTTTAGTTATATGTTTCATTGCATTTAATAGTTAAGGTCTTATATAAGTAGGAAATTAATGCAATTTGCCCTTTATTTGTATGTAATTCATTAATAATTATTTACCTTGTTATTGTGTCTAACTTGGATGAAATGAGCATAGTTTTGTGTATATAAATGCATCCCTATGGTGGGATAATTTTTAAAAGACATCAAACAAGTTTTGACAACTCTTTTTGGCTATAGTTTTGAGGATTCAATAAACGTTCTCCCAAGATATGAAACTATGAATATGCTCTAAAGATGCTCTGAGGATACTCTAAAAGCACTTTGAAGACATGTATAGAATGCTTCAAATACGTCCAAGTATGTTCTCAAACTTGTACAAAATGTTCTAGAAATGCCAAGGAATGCTCTGAAGAATGTCCAATTAGATCTTATTAATCGATATAGTGATTATAAAGATATATATTATATATAAATAGACTTACCATATTTATATATATTATTTTAGACATTACTATTCATAGTCATGGTCTAAAATGATTTGGATATATTTGTCCTTCTATTTTTTAAAACTAAATATTTTTTTTTGGATTTATGTTAGTTATTTTCCATCTCTTATTAGTTAAGTCATTTCAAAAACCTTCCTATAAGTGTGGGATTTGATTCCTAGATTGCCTATATTATGAAAAAGAATATTGGTTGATTTGATCACCAAATTTTGTACTCTATGAATAGATGTTGAGATGTGCTTAAATACATATTTATTTCTCATTCTAGAGAATTAGCAGTAGTTGAATTAGAAAGTTGTTGAAGTTAGAAATTAGAAAAATAATTTTAGTGTAGTTTATCATAGATATATATGTTTGTTTGATAATGAAATAAAGATCAATATTCCTTTACATTATTGAGTAAATAAGTTCATATTCTGAGGAAGGAGAAAGGGCCCACTTCTCTCCAAAGATCAGAACAAATCAATAATTTATATTTTATAAGTATTTATTTAATTTAGGTGTACTCCATTTAATACAGAGTGTAATTTAGTTTTGAACATAAGAGTCATTTATTTTAAATGCAAGAGTTATTTATTTTTAAGTGTAAGAGTGATTTCTTTTAAATACAAATGTGATTTCCTTTTCAAAATCAAGTATGAATTTCCTTTTCAAAAGTAAGTGTGAATTTATTTTAATGCAAGTGTATTTCCATTACATTCAATATTTATTTCAATTCAATGAAACAGTGTGTCTTTCAATTTCATATAAAGTAAAGTTTGTAAATGTATCTCATCTTAAGTTAGCAAACCTCTTAGATTTACTTTTTTATAAATTAGAGTTAGAGTTTTATTTATTATTTTTAGAATTTAGACATCATTGAAAAAGTAAACCCCCCAAAAAATGAATTATAAAAATTTAATATCTAATGGTCTCATTGCATATAGTCTCTGGACACTTGCCCTAGTATGAAATGACACCAATCCATTGATTAGATAAAATAGAGGTATAATAACAACCTATCATTTTTGGCACCATTTCTAGGGAAAATTATCAATAAGTGTTAGTGAGATCCTACATTAGAGTTATATAGGTAAATTCAAAAACATTCATAAAAAACAAAAACATAAAAATAATTCAGGACTCTTTAGATTTACGAACCACCCAAGCGATTCTCAAGGATAGTTTATCTCTAAGAGATCCAAAATAAATCAATAAGAAGAGAGGATTCAATCCTTGTTAGATATATCAATAATTAAAATAAAGGTAATTGAAATATATATACAATTTTTTTATTCCTCTCTTGAACAAGATTTATCCTCACAAATAGATCATATAAGAAGAATCCTATTCAGAACATCTTCTCCTATACATAGAATTGATCCTAAAAATCCTCTTTCTATAATAGTTGAATTTAATCCATAAGCATTACAAGAACAAAATATGATCATCAATGAAGATTCCCCTCCTAAGATAGACCATAGACTGAGCACCCAAGAAGAGAATTTAGATTGGATTGATAGCTAAAGTTTAGAAGAAAATATGGGATATGAACATGCACATGTGGAAAACCCTGATCAATAGTCCCAACATGATATAAATTTTTATTATCCAATCAACCTAGGATGATGATAGAATTTACATGAAAAACATTTCACCATCCATTTTACCTAATTTTAGAGGTAAGTCCTCAGAGGATCCAAATCAGTTCCTCTTTAAATTTTAGGTTCTCTACCAAACATATGATTACATCATAGACAATCAAAATTTGAAATCATTCTCATCTACACTCAAGGATGCAACCATGAGATGGTACATGAGCCTTGAAGGTAATTATATTACCAATTGGGATGAAATGAAAACTACATTTCTAGACAAATATAAGGATTATTGTAGATTCAAATAATAGAAGGAAGACTTTTTCAAAATCAAACAAAATAAAGATGAAACATTAGAAGATTACCTTGATAGGTTTATATTTAACCATAAAATAAGTGGTTACCAAATCACTAAGGAGGTTATAGAAATAATATTTCTTAAATGGTTAGATGATGATGCACATGATGCTTTAAACCTAATGGGAAAGGGTGAGATTGACAAGTTAACCTTTCATCAAATTTTAGCATTGTGTACTAACTACTCTAGCATAAGACCTATCATAAGGAAATCAAGGTTAGGTAAATTAGTTGAAGTTGGACAATTAATGGAAGAATTTTCTAATTTAAATATATAAATTCTATTATAATTAACATCCACATTAGACAGACTCAAATCAAAATCTAGTGCTACCAATACTAAATAGTTTTCAATCTATTATCCTAAATGCAGACTCAAACATGTGATAAAAGATTGCCCCTTAAACAAAATAGAGGTATGTTATATTTATGACCTAGACCATGAAACCAAGAATTTAAAACACCTTCCTAATGTAATAAACTAAGTGAAAAAATAAACACATATGGTTGAGGAAGTAAACTTTATCCAGAGACAAGGAAACCAATACTCGCAACCTCAAAATTATTTTGGTCCAAGATTTTCTCCCAATCCATATATGACACCATGGATTGGACAAGTCACACCACCAATGTGGGGAAAACTATAACCATAAACATGGGGTACTTAAAAATGGATGAAAAAGATGTGTGGAATGCCTCAAAATCAACCTTGGGCATAATATCAAAACCAACAACCACATTGGGTACAATAATCACCACTTCAATGGTCAAATCAACAATATCATCCACAAAGAAGATTTACTTCATAACCTCAACCAACACCAATTGATAAATATGATAATAAACCACCTTTACCTACCCAACCATTGGTAAATCCAAATAATAGGCCAAAGACACCTATTTATGGAGTTGATCAAGAAAGTAATGTTGCAAGTGGTTCAGCTAAATGTAATAATATTTAACTCGGATCAAGAAAGGTAGTAGGATATTCACCCATTACCATAACTAAAATTCCTAATGATGATAAAAATCATAATATACTTGTTTTCCAATAACCAACTAAATAAAAGGTAGAAGACACAACCACACCAATCACAATTCAATATCCCCTTGTTCCATTTCTTAACAGACTTAAGGAAGAAAAACTTAGGAAAGATTCTTAATTAATGCATGGATTAAATTAAATAAATATAGAAGTTAAAATATTAGTATAAATTAAATATATTATTTCATTTAATCAAATCACTAAAGGGTTGTGCATCAAATCACTAGGAAGAAAGAAATAACGTCCTGAAACAATTTAGGTAACAAGCAAAATTATTGATTTACTAACAGGAAATATACTTGTTCCTAAATATGGAGATATTGGTAGTCCTATGATGACTATGAAAATTTGGAACAATTATATTCTAATTTTTTTTGTATATCTAGTTGCTTCCATAAACATAATGACTATCAACACAGTAGATTCTTTATCTCTCATAGGGCTTTAACCTACCACTACAATCTTATAAATGGAAGATCAAACCACTGTTGCCCCTTAAGGAAATATTGTCACAAAATATTTCACCCTAGAGGAAGCTGTTCAATCCTAATCCATATTTTTTAAACATGGGAATACTTATAGGTATTTGGGTTTACCTATATCAGAAGTAGACCTCTAGGTTTAAGGGCTAGATCCTTGAATACACCTTAAAGTACTTATCACCTAACCATCTATTTTATCATAGAGAAAATGAATATAAGTTTAAATTAAAATAAAATAATATAATGGGGGTGATAAACCAAAAATATTTCCACAATACCATCATAATTTTTTTCACTAAGAAACGAGGCTGACAACACTAGTCTAGAAGTTTTAGAATGCACTAGCATTAGTATTTCAATATGAAGGTGACATGCATGAAGACTATCCAAGGTAAGTGAAACCATAGATCAGTTGCAAATAATAAGTCTCATTTTACACTTGAGAACATATCCATATAATTAAAAAAAACTTCATATTATCCACTAGAGTGGAATCACTTGCATCAAACATGGAAGGATTGAGGGAAAGCAAGGATAAATGAATATATATTAAATATTAGCTATACATATCTTCACACACTTTGAAAATATGATATATTAAATCAAATAATATTTTATTTATTGTTATAATGTAAATCATAATGTAAAAATTAGTAGGGCTTCACCATACATGGTGTGGTATTAGTCTACAAGAGCCAAAATGGTTACTACTTATAAAATTTGAAAGAGAAGTGAGAAAAAAGAAGTCCAAGAGTCACTAAAACATGTGTCATGATGATAAAAGGAGTTAAACATGTATTATAAAGGAATATTAAATATACCATGCAATGTATCATAGGAAAAATGTCCCTCAAAGCATGAAAATCCTAAAATGTGGTGTAGAACTCCTCATTTGCATGCCTAGAAATTATTTTTCATCAATTGGCCTCCTTAGAACTCCCTATAGAAGACTAGATATATATGTGATGATTGAAATAATAGGTAGGAGTTGTATACATTCTCCAACATGCATTGGAGGAGTCTATAATCATCATGATTATTTTAGACATGATTTATCACTACCTTCAATCCAAATAACTCCTCTTCCACTCACCCATCACACTTGACACCAAATTTGTCTTCATTTTTTCAATATTATCCATATAAGGGAGTGTATGACACATTTTATTACCCTTCATGAAATTATATTCTTTAGGTATACTTTAAATGACCTCCCACTTGAATCTTTCATCTTCTCATTAACTTGTTCACTATGTCAGTTCTGACTGGTTGAGATGAAGGCACTTCCAAAGAGATTTATGAGTTTATTTGAATCATTAAATAAAAATTTAGAGTTATATTAAGTCCCATTATCTCTCCCAAAGTGTATTTCATCATTTGAAACCTTTCAATACCTGCACAATACCAAAAATAATCAAGAAAATACATTTTCCACCCCATTCATATAGGTAGGGTACAATTCAGTATGATAGGGAGGATACCTAGAGAGTCATATACAAATTAAAACCATTTATTAATAAATTATATCCCATATATATTATTATAATCCTATATTTTCCCAATCAGGTCTTTGGCAAGGGTTTGAGAAGGTTTAGATCAGCTTTGACCTCTAATGATTGTTCATAAAAGTTTAACATTCAAAACATGAAAAAATTCCTAAAAATTAAATTTAGGGACCTTATTTGAAATATCCTACCTCCTTATTACCTCATGAAAAGTGTCCATGTTGGTATAAGCTTCCAAATTTGTATACTCAAGCTCCTCTCTTCATTATGTGTAGGCTATAAAGATCTCAAGTCAAGAAAATACTCATGTCTTCCTCTACATTCAAATAGTTGTAACACACCTTATATCTCCCTATAAAAACATTCCATTGAATTTTAATGTTCATATAATTTATAAGGTGATAATAAACCCTCTTGAGGGCTTTAGTCCTAGACTAGACCTAATGGGTTTGCCTGCATACTTATAAGTTTGGATTATCTTGACATGTTTCTAAACCATATGCATGATTTTTCATGTTTTTCCAGGTTTTAAAAAAAATTACACACCCTTATTAAAGGGCTCACCAACTCTAAACTCACCTTGTCATCTCCTTTTCTCAAAACTTATAGGTTTGCACCCTTGGGGAGTGCCCTCTATTTGAGACAAAATATAGGGCACTTCCCCTATTACCTTAGAAAATATTAACATATGAGTGGATTTAAAAAATTTTGGGGACCATTTTTGTCAATTTCCATGGTTATTTGATACTCCTAACACCTTAAAACACCCTAAAATACAAGATAGACTTCTTGAAAATGTTGACTACATGCAAGATACCAATATGGAGTGTAGGTTATCTTGAAATACCCTTATTTCTTTATTTCCATACCAAGAGAATGTCATGGAATGGTAAATATCACTATGGGTTGTTAAAAACATGGTCATTATCATCTAATTTTTTCCAAAACCCTTCATTACATACTTTCTCTTGACAGACCCAGTTGACAGTCAACTATGATTGTACTTTTGCTTTAAAAGAGGTGCATGTAGGTGAAATTTACATCTTGGACCCTTGTATATAATTATCTATATCTAATATTATATTCATTAATATCATTATGTATTAAACTAGATCAATTTACTTCAAATCCATATTAATCCAACATCCAAACCACTATATTTTAGCTCATTATCAAACTACAGTCAATAGTAGTTGATCACTATTAGAGTAATAGGGGTGTTATAGGTGTGTTTCAATCATTAAAGTATTATGTCACATGATATATTATCATTTTGAGGTCCTTGAATCCATATTTAACTATAAATTTTTTGTGTTTCCATGTCTATACTCACCCCCATGGACTTATAGGAGTCTACATTCAACTGTATGTAAGTTATCTCAGGGGAAAACACACATGTAAGTGTTGATGGGGTCAAAACCCTACATTTCAACCATTTTTGAATAAATTTTAAGTGTTGGTGTCTTCCTTACCCTTATAGGACCAATTTATATACATATATATGTTCTTATATTGAATCTTTGGGTTGTGAAGTTCTTTTGAGGTTTAAAATTGTAAACAACACTTAATAACTGCAATGAACAAATATGCAACATTGAAGCCTTCTAGTATGGACCTCTATTGGATAAACTACTCACTTATTTTTTAAATGTGTTACCATAGGATAGGGATATGAGTTATGATAATTTTTATTCAATAAAACTCTATTTCACATCATCATATATTAACACCAAAATTGCTTAGGGCTTTATTTTAGAGCTTTTAAGGAACTTGTCCCCAAACTGAGTTTCTCAACTTGAACATGGATTCTTGAGATTTCATACTCATAAATGACCTTAAACATGATTATTATAGTCTCTAAAACATCTTATGATGTCAATAAGGGTCTAAAATCATGTTTTAACATCTCCATATAACACTTTTATGCCTCGATGTAAGCCACCTTTAGGTGGACATTGCAGTATATAGGTAGTGAGGGTAGCAATTTTATAATATGCATAATGAAGGATCATATAACTAGTCTAAATAATTTTTAAAATACCTCAAATTTATGTTTATCACCATGAATATCTTTAAACAAATTTCAATGCTCCTATATTAACGTGATATGTTTCTTATAGGCGCTTGTAGGTGTATATCAATGGATTGATTATGTATATGTTTTACATTAACTATAAAAATCATTATTATATCACTTTAAAGGGTTTTGTTTTATATATTATTATCTAATAACATTTCCAACAACTTTAAACTCTTCATATGCCTTCCTTGAATGTTTTCAGAGTTCAAGACACCATGACTACAATTAGAAGCTTACTAGGAGTTGACTGTGTATTGTATATGAATGTGTCTTTGATAAATACATGATATTGAGAGACATATTATAAATAAGGTGATTTATATGACATTAAAAAATTAATCACAACATATCACATTCAGATGAAACGACTACAGAGAAAGAAACCTTCTACAAGTGGTGAAATCTAACTACTAGTCCACTAATGACATCTTATTGTAATTTGAACCATTTGATCCATAAAATCATTTCCAATCATGAAAAAAACATGGAAAAATTTATATAAGAGATTAAACATCCTATATAATCAAATTCATCATTTAAGTTATACAAACTAACTCAAACAAGAGCAAAACATGTAGGGTGTGGGGATTGGAAAGCAAAACCAAATAGTCAAATTGTTAAGAATGATTCATAAAGTATAAGAAAACATTATTAAAAATAAAAAAATTAAAATTAATTATACCAAGTTTACTATCTACCACCAAGATCATTTGACCTAGAAGTCTTCTTACTAATCATACCAAGAAAAAACCTATTGACTAGTCCTGCTTGCCTAGTAGAGTGATGGAGAGATAAAATGGTTTTTGTATAATTTTGGAACTTCTAAAGTATATAAATCATGAAAATGGATTCATGTAATTTTAAGAGTCACTAAAAAATCTTCTCACATGTGCCACTCTCTCCCATGTGTCGTACAACCTTTGAAACTCCCTCTTTTTCCCTTGTTTTCTTGATTTTTAATTAACACATGCATGTTTTTGTTAAAAATAATATTATTGATAAGGAATATAAAAGGGACTAACATTAATAATTTTTGAAAGGATTTTATAACACTTATCTACCTAATAAAAGCATACCACCTTCATTTATGACCCATATATGACCCCTAAATGACACAAAGACTAAATTAGACCATGATCAAGGCTAATAACATATTAAATCACATAAAATGAACTATGTCACACCCTATGACATTATAATATACCGCTATATCAATATTTGTACTATAGGGGGTTGACACATTTTGACTTGTGGTCAAAATAGTCAATAAGAACCATAAAGAATGTACCGATCACCATAGAATCTTAGGAATATCTTGTGGATTTCATGATACTTCAACCTAAACCAAAGAGGGTAGGATAGCCAATCTTCTTGTTAGACCTTGGTCAAATACAATTACAACATAAATTGATTATAGATATGGAAACATGACCATTTCTAATAGAATTCATGCTAAATAGATATCTTTATATCCACCTACTAGACCTTGAATGGGTTTTTTTGAACAAATATGGGTGGATCATCCTAAACAAAACTATAATAGTGTGTCTTCCTTAGCCATGGTTACCATAAAATAACATGCCCAAGAATTTGAGGAATAATTAATAAAATATTTAAACCAAGAGAGCCTAGCTCTGAAGTTTGACAGTTTTACTCTAAAGTCTAATAGTTTTGCTCTAAAGACTGATAGTTTTGCTTTGAATTTTAAAAGCTTAGCTCTGAAGACTAGTAACTTAGTTTTGAAGACTAGTAGTTTAGCTTTGAAGACTAGTGGCTTAGCTCTGAATACTCATAACTATGATCCAAAGAAGAAAAATCATGAATGAGAATAATCCACCTCTACTATTAAAAATCAAGACAATTCCATAAGATCACCAAACACGGTATTTGGTCCACAAGATATTCAAGCCATAATTGATTGGGTTCAAAATGGGCATAATTCATTTTTACATGATTTTCATTATCCATTAACCAATATGCTTTCTAAAAATGAAGCCTTTTACAACGATGTATCTACACTTCACATGCTAATACCACACACATGTTAAATGAATGCCTTGATGAGTGAATACAGACAATTAAAATATATTTTTCTGGGTACTAAACAATTTATAATTCAACCTAGTAAATTTTTAAACATAAACATTTGGTTAATTGATCTACAAGAAATAAAAGTGTTTGGTGTATTAGTATAACACACAAAATCTTTTGCTTGGGATTATAGTGACATGAAAAGAATACATCTCAGTGTCTGTACACATCATATATAAACTAAAAATAGTAGACTAGTTAAACAACCACAATAGATGATTAACCTAGCCTTAAAAGAAATTGTTAAGAAGGAAATTAAAAAACTATTGGAAGTTAGTTTTATCTATCCCATATTTGATAGTCAATGGGTTTCACCACTAGTCATTGTGACTAAAAAAATGGGAAATAGAGAGTTTGTGTAGACTACATATAATTGAATATAGCCAATATGATATATTAATTTCTTTTTCCTTTTACTGATCAAGTTTTGGATAATTTGGAAGGAAAATAATATTTTTATTTCTTAGATGGATTCAGTGGATACAACCAAATTATAATCACAACTGAAGATCAAGATAAAACTACATTTACCTACCCTTAAGGAACATATGCTTATACAATCATTCCTTTTGGATTATGCAATGCACCTACTACCTTTCAGAGAGAAGTATTAGCCATCCTTTTTATCTTAAAAATGATTGTGTGGAAGTATACATGGATGATTTCACTATCCATGGTACTACATTTGATGAAAATTTGAACAATTTAGATAGAGTACTTACTAGATGTTAGGATTACCAAGTATCTTTAAGTCATGAGAAATTCATCGTAATGCATGATAAAGGTATAATTTTAGGACATCATATCTCTTCTTAAGAAATAAAATTAGATCCCAAAAATATTGAGTTAATTTCTAATCTCCCCATTCCACAAACATAAACTAATTTTAAAAGTTTTCTCAATGATGCAATATATTACAAAAGATTTATTGAAGACTTTATCAACACAATTGCCCATATGTTCTACTTGATAACAAAAGATAGTGAATTTGGATGGAATACTAAATTTCAAGAAGATTTTGAAACATTAGAGAAAAAGCTCATGGCTACTCTAGTATTTAAAGGACCTAATTTATAAAATCCTTTTCATATATATATATATATATATATATATATATATATATATATATATATATATATATATTGATGCTTCCAATAATACATTAGGAGCAGTATTAAGACAAAAAGATGAGGATGGAAACTTTTATGCCATTTATTATATTAGAAAGAATATTACTCCCATAGAGAAGAACTACACTATCATATAATAATAATTTCTTTCTTTTATTTATGATTTAAACAAGTTTAGGCATTATATTATTGGTTATCAGGTATTTATATATACAAATCATTCACCTATTAAGTATGTGATGAATAAACTAGTAGTAGGTAGGAGAGTAATTAGATGTATATTGTTGTTGTAAGAATTTGATATTACCATCATAGACAAACCAAAGAAGTATAATGTTATTACTGACCTTTTGTCTAGATTGATCACTACAAGTGAAGATGAACCTGTGGAAGATTATTTTTCTTTTGAATAGATATTTTACATATCCACATACTCCTCATGGTTTATAGACATGGAAAATTACCTGGAAATAGGTAAGTTTCCTCACTCTTTTACTTTTAAAGAAACAAAATGTTTGGTTAGAGCTAATCCTAATTTCAAATGGTTTAAAGGTATGTTGTTAAAATCTGAAATTGATCATGTAATTTATAGGTGTGTTAGATAAGATGAATTTTATGACATCATAATAGCATGCAATAGTGAACCAGAAGGAGGAAATTATTTATCAAAAAGGACCATTCATAATATCCTTGGTGTAGGTTATTACTGGCCATCTCTTTACAAGACTATCTAAAGGTTTGTATGGCAATGCAATCCTTGCCAAAGGATGGGTAAGTCTACTTTGTCCTATTAAATTCCTCTTCATCCTAAAATAAGTTTAGATCCATTTAAAAAATGGGGATTAGATTTTATTGGGACAATCAACCCACCATCTTAAGGAAAATAATATTTATTAGTATGCACTAATTATGTTACTAAGTGGGCTGAAGTGTAGGCATTCACCTTTTATAAGGAAGAAATGGTTGTTGATTTCATATGCCATAAAATTGTGTTAAGATTTGGAGATCCTAGATCTATTATTTTAGATTAAGGACACAAATTCATGTCCAACATGATCAAATATTTTATATAAATGGACCAAATCAATCATAGAAAATATTTACCATATCATCCCCAAGATAAAGGACAAGTGGAGGTCACCAATAAAGAGATGGAAAACATCCTAACCAAGATAATGAATAGCAATAGAAAAGATTAGCCAAAAAAAGTACCTGAAGAAGTTTGGGCATATAATACAACATGGAAAACAACTACATGATTATCTCCATATGAACTTATGTATGGAAATAAACCTTTGCTACCAATAGAATTTGAATTTTAAATATTGAAGACAACAACTAGTATGGGAATTGATCTTGATGAAACACATAAATAAATAATAATGTAACTAAATGGGTTGGATGAATTGAGAATGGATGCACTCACTCAAACCAACATGATGAAGAAGTAGATAAAGTAGTAGAATGACACTCTTATCAAATATAGATAGTTTTAATAAGGAGATTGGGTATTTATATTTGATTCTAAATTCTATAATTTCAAGGGTAAGCTTAAAATAAAATGGTTGGCACCATACCTAATCAGAACTATTTTTAGTAATGGTTCTATCCAACTCAACTAATTGATGGTGAATAAAGGACACTTTTGGTTAATGGTCATAGAATTAAGGTTTACAGAAGACCTCTTATCAAGGAAGAGTTTATTGATCATAACTAAGACCAATTTGACCTTGTGAAAGATCATGATTCTCTACTAAGGCCAAATGATCTTTGTAGTATACACCCAATAAAGGAGGAGTGCTGAAAACTAAAAAAAGGTGATTTTCCTTCCTTCAAATTGAAAAAAATGTTATATATATATATATATATATATATATATATATATAACAAAAAAAAGTAGTGAAAGGTGAAAACCAAAGAATGGCATTTTTTAGAAGAAAATTTATACAATAAAATATGAATTGTTGTGAACTGACCTATCTTCTCAAATTTGTTTATCCATGTAGGACACATGGTATACTCTAGGAGATAGGCATGCATTTGTATTGAAAAGGTAAAATTGGATTTATTTTCCAAAAAGGTTAAGCAATTTTTATTTCATGTCATGCATGTGTAATCATTAGGTAGTCAACAATTTTTCAAATGGACAAGTTTTGGTGATGTCACATGGATATGATGAAGTTAACATCATCATCACCACATTAAAAGAATTGATGTAAAGTTATTTTAAAAAAAAAAAATTCAAATAGATTTGATGTGATGGTGTTTTAAGAAGGACCTTTTCAAAAATATTTGATTTGAAGTAAAAATCATTATGGATATTGCTTCAAGTGTTGCCAATTATGACCTTTATACCACATCATTGATAATGACCAGACAAAGTTCCTTCTCATTTAATCTCACATGATCTGAAGTGATTTCCATAATTATTATCATAATTTTATTATATACCTTGACTTGCTATTCATTGTTACATTTTCACCACTATCCATTATTGTGTCATATCCCTAATCTCTTGCCTTCTATTTATTATGCATTTTTGAGCTCCATTTTTCATAGTGTAATCATGATTTCAATAAAATAGTGACAACTTTGAAGATGGGTGGAAACATAATAAAAACAAACTAGAACCTTTAGATGCATTAATTCAGGATGAATCACCTAGAGATATCTTTGAGTCAGTAGGGTGGTTAAATTTCTTGAAAATGTTTCAGGATTTTTACGAAGATATTATACAGGAATTGTTTGAAAGTTTTGATGAGGACCATTATGTTGTCAAAGCTAAACACATTATAGTATATCCCTCTATGATTAGTGCACTCTCTTTAATTCTTGAGGAGGGTGTGGTTATCACAAATAAAATAAGTTTTGTTGACTTAATTCAAATGTTCATTGAAAGTAATGTGTCCCATACTATATTTTCCAAATCCCTAAAAAGTGTGTCTAAAGGAATTATGAGAGACAACATTCCACACCCATGGAAGAATGTTGCATTCTAAGTTATGAAATATATTAATTATGATGGCCAATTCATAGTGGTCAATATAAATTCCATGCAACTTCTTCTTCACATGAGGAAAGGAGATACCATAGAAAAGTACCAAGAAAATATTCCATGTTTCATTCACAATTCCCTAATCAATTTTCATAAAAAAATAAAAAAATATATTAGGTCTGTTCAACACCATGGGTTGGTTACCTTCATTTGTCAGCATTATTTTTTGTAAAAATCTAAGGGTGAAAAGGCATGGTCCTATTTTCTCCTTAAATTCTCCCAAATTTATATCAAGAAAAAACCAAACCCTTTCACCACATCACAAATTGAATAAGGACCATATTTGGTGCCCTTGGCTTTGAATATGCTACACCAAAGATCAAAAACATGGATGGAAGTTTTCATAGAAAACCCTAATCCTCCTATCAAACTTAGACAAAGTCATTAGCTCATTCTATAGGATGAAAAAGAAGAAAATATGCATGTAGTTAAGACTTTGGGAAGCTTAAGCTCTCCCATAAATATTATATATGTTGAACAACTAGTTAAAGAATAACCCCATACACAAGAAATTATATTTGAAGAAGATTCCCTTGTAGAAGAAATTATGACTCAAGAAGTAGAGTGACCTTTACCCTCTGTAGTTGATAAAGGTAGAGCGTCATTGATAGAATAAGTTTCATATTCCCCCCAAATTTCTAATGGAGAAAAATAATTTTAGCATGGCATGGCTCTATCCTAGCATGAAGAAATAATTTGGCAGTAATAAGCAAAATTAAATTTTCTACCATCAACATTGTAAGGTAAGAACCTGACTATTTCTAATTTGGAACAAATATTTGAGTAATATGTCACTCAAAATAGGGCACAAGAGGTAATTATTATAGTAATGAATGATAAGCAGACTAGAGTACACAATTTGATGTTTTCCAAACTCAAGAATTGAGTACTTTACAAAATTCTCTTACCATTAAGGATACCCCAATTATTGATTTGTAAAATTTTATTTTTGATAAAAATACTTAGATTAATAATCTATGATAGACTATTTACGATAGAAATGTATTGATTGTTTAACACATTGATAGAATACGAGATCTAACCACTCAAACTTATGAGTTTAAGCCTCTCTACAAGCCATGTAGAGGGAGACGGGGGAAATAATAGTCCAGACCGAGGGACCTACAAGAGTTGTTCCTTCCTTCCCCCTTCCACTCCATGAAATGATTTTAGTTTGGAATAGAATCCAACATAAAATTCAGAAGTTGGAAGAAAATGCTAAGATTAAAGTGGATTCTCAAAAATAATTGGTAGAGTCTCAATAGTAATTGCAAAAATCTCAAGCCTCCATCTAGAATATTTGTGTAATTTCTAAAAAATTGTTAGAATGCAAGTAAATTTCCTCTATATATGTTATTTTTCTTCATGATCAATTTTATAAATGGTAGATATAGTTAATTTCTTCATATTATTGAAGATGAGCACATGTGTATGGACGTATTTATCAAGAGTACCATAGAAATAAAAGATTAAATTTGTGAATTTTATATTTTTATTCTATTAGGTTATCAGTCTAGTTTTTTGGTAAATTTATTTATATTGGAAACACAATTGCATGCTTTCTTCTCTACTCTAAGAAATCAGACAGCATGAGAACAAGCCTATAATAAATTTTTGGAATTGAAAAATACCACAGGTCTGTGTATGAGACCCCAATCTCCAAAGGCAAGGAAGCTTCTTGTTTTTTTCAACCAATATACCACATGTACATGAAGAATAAATACCATGAATTATTAAGAGCAAATGTTGTAGCTTTTAGAACTTTTTTGAACCAACATTCTACCAATTCTATCAATGTCAACATAACCAGGTGGAAAACTTTATCTATTATTTTAAAACATAGGGAAGTCTTGAGTCCCACCACCATCAGGTGGAGTCTTAAGAGAGATCATATAATTGCACATACTATAATCCATATGTTAGATGATGGAGGCTCAAATGTATGGATTGGAATGAGATTCAGGACTCTAATAATTCTTTATCCTTTGTCTCCTTGGTATAATTAGCACAATCAGGTGGATGTTGAGTTTCAATCTTAGATCCACATAATAGTAAGGGATTTTGGACTCTAACCTAGAGGTCAGTGTGATTAGGGACACCATTTTCAAATTTATGATCTTGATCAGTGGCTAGAATCTATAAATTTGGATTGAAGATTGGTTATCCCACTTGTTTTCAAGAGGAATTGCAAATGGTAAAGTGTGGGGGAGAAATGATGAGCATTTCATATATCTCATTATATCTAATACAAACTATCCATAAATTTTGCCTTTTGGTTATATAATACATTGTATTTAATAGTTAAGGTCTTATCTAAGTAGGAAATGAATGTAATTTTTCCTTTATTTGTATTTAATACATTATTGATTATTTCCCTTGTTATTAAGTCTAACTTGGATAAAATGAGCACAATTTTGTGCATAGAAACAAATTCTTATGGTGGGATAATTTTGACAAAACATCAAAAATATTTTGGAAACTCTTTTTATCTATAGTTTTGAGGATTAAATGAATGATCTTAGAAGATATGATGATGTGAAGATGCTTTGAAGGTATTTTAAGAAACTCTGAAGATGCTCTAAAGGTGCTCTAAAGAAATGTATTAAATGCTCCAAAGATGTCTAGGAATGCTCTAAAGACCTATATGTAATGCTCCCAAGACATCCAAAGTTGATTTGAAGAATGTCTAGATGGATCCTACTGATTGAGATAGTGATTCTAAATATATCTATTGTAAATAAATAGGCTTTACATATTTAGATATCTTATTTTAGACATTATTATTCATTGTAATGGTCTAAAATGATCTAGATATATTTTTACTTATATTTTGTAAAATTGGATAATTCTTTTTGGATATATGTTAGTTATTTTACATATATTATTAGTTGAGTCACTTTCAACACCTTCCTAGAAGCATGAGATCTAATTCCTAGATTGTTTATATTTTGAATAATCAAATTTGGCTGATTTGATCCCTAGATTTTGTACTCTATGAATAGATGTTGAGATGTGTTTAAATACATATCTCCTTCTCATTCAAGAGAGTTAGCAGTGGTTGAATTAGAAAGTTTTTTAGTTAGAAATTAGAAGAAGTGTTTCAATGTATTTTTTTATATCTGTATATGTTCCTTTGATAATAAAATAAAGATAAACATTCCTTTTCATTGCTAAGTAAAGCAGTTCCTATTCTAAGGAAGGATCAAAGGCCCATTTCTCTCCAAAGATTAAGACAAATCAGTTCTTTTTAGTTTATAGTTTAGAAGTACTTCCTTAATTCATGTATAATCCATTTAATTTAGAATGTAATTTCATTTTAAATGGAAGAGTGATTTATTTTAAATGTAAGAGTGATTTCCTTTTAAGTTCAAGAGTGTTTTATTTTAAATGCAAGTGTGATTTTATTTTAAAAATCAAGAGTGAATTTCCTTTTAAAATCAAGTGTGAATTTACTTTAATGCAAGTGTGTTTCTATTATATGCACAAGTTATTTCAATTTAATGTAAGAGTGTGTTTTTTAATTTCATATAAAGTAAAGTTTGTTAATTTATCTCATCTTTAGTTAGTAAACCTTTTATATTTACTTTTTTTCAAACTAGAGTTATAGTTTTATTTACTATTTTTAGGATTTAGATATCATGGTAGAAGTAAACCCCCCAAATAGTGAACCATAAAAATTTAATATCTAAATTTCATGTTGCATATAGCCTTTAGACACCAAATTTAGTAGGAAATGACACCAATTCATTGATTAATTAAATGAGAGCTATAGCAACAACATATCATTTTTGGCATTTTTATTGGGGACAATTGTCAATAAGTGTTAGTGAGATCCTACATTAGAGTTATATAGATAAATTCAAAAACATTCATAAAAGTCAAAAACACAAAAATAATTTAGGAATATTTAAATTTATGAACCACCCAAGGTATTTTCAAGGATGGTTTATCTCTAAGGGATCCTAAATAAATCAAAAAGAAGAGAGGATTCAATCCTTGCTAGACAGATTAGGAAGAGAAAGAAAGGAAATTAAAATTTGTATACACTTCTTTTTATTTCTCTCTTGAACATGGTTCATCCACACAAATAAACTATATAAGAAGAATCCTATTTAAGACATCTTATCATATAGGGAAAATTGATCTTGAAAATCCTTTTTTTTTAATAGTTGAATTTGATCCACAAGCCTTACAAAAGGAAGATTTGATCATCAATGAAGATTCCCCTCCTAAGATAGACCATAGATTGAACACCCAAGAAGAGAATTTAGATTGGATTGATAACCAATGTTGGGAAGAAATATGGGAGATGAACATGCACATGTAGAAAACCCTGATTGATAGCCCCAATAGGATAGAATGTTTTCTTATCCAATCAGCCTAGGTCCTGATCACATAACTTCCATGAAAAATATTTCACCATCCATTTTACCTAATTTTAGACGTAAATCCTTAGATGATCCAAATTAGTTCCTCTTTGAATTATAGGTTCTCTACCAAACATATGATTATGTCACATATAATCAAAAGTTTAAATTATTCCCATCTACACTCAAGGATGTAGCCATGAGATGGTTTATGGGCCTTGATGGAAATTATATTAACACTTGGGATGAAATGGAAACAAAATTTTTGGATAACTTAGATCCACTCAAGTATTTCTAGAAAAATTAGATGTTATGGCATTACATGTTTAACAACAAGACCATAGTTATTTCCAAAGTATATCCACTCAAGTATATACCATCCAAAATAACTTTATAAGGCTAGTGAGTTTGATATTGAGTAGTCAACCAAAAGGCCATAAAAGGACAAGTACTTGAAGATTAGCTTGTTGAGTCTTCCCTTACAAATACTGAACCACTTACCTTTCAATTCCTAAATGAATCCATCATGAACATCATCAAAACACCTCCTAACGAGCAATACTAGAAGCTATTTTTTGATGGATGATTCACATCACGTGGATTAGGGGTAGGCCTATTATTTTTTATACCATAGGGGAATCTTATCCCTAAATCATTCTATATCAATTTTCCTTATACTAATAACATATTTGAATATTAATCACTTGTTTTAGGGATTTGTTAAGCAATATAATGGAATATTTAACATCACATGGTTTATGTTGACTTTTAGTTAATCATAAACCAAGTTATATACCACTTTCAGACCAAATATGATAACTTGGTGCCATATAATACCATGGTTAACATTCTCAAATAGAATATTACCAACATATAGTTTGAACGCATACCTAGGGATAGTAACAAGATAGTGGATACCATGGATACCATTGGTTATTTGATTTGCCACATAGACAATGTAAGATAGTATCAATTCCTCATTGAACATCTTCTAATGCCTGCTCATGAACTTTTAACCATCATAATGATCTATGATAATGTTTTTCCCATCTATATTTGGTAGTAAGACCATTATAATTACATTCATGACCATATCATGCAATCAAACCTATCAGGTAAACAATAAAAGGCCTTTACCTACCAAGCCTCACACTATATCATACTTGGCCCAAACCTTTACCACCACAAATTTAATGGAACTATTATTCATTTTTTAAATTTAGTAGAAGCAACATTATAATTATGATAATTTCATGGAATATGTAGATCCCACACTAATGGGGTTGTATTAGCCAAAATGACCCTATATACTGGTTACTATTGGTCAACTATAGAAGCAAATGTAGTTATTTATGTCAAAAGGTGTGATAAATATCAAAGACATGCCAATCTGATTCATGCCCTAACTAAAACACTAAAATTGATGGTTATACCATGGCCATTTATAACATAGGGACTCAATCTCATTGGGAATATTAACCCAACATCATTTGATGGCCATAAACACAACCTTACCGCTATTAAATATTTTACTAAGTGGATTGAATCTATAGACTAGAAAACATATTTCTAAATTCATCTTCAATCATCTCATTTATCACTATGGTATCCCATCTGACATTATATCTAATAATGGTAGATCATTTAAGAATAAGGATGTCAAATTACTTTATGTTGAGTATAATATCACCAACATTTATCTACCACATATTACCCACAAGGTAATGGCCAAGAAGAGGCATCCAAAAAAACCATTATTAGCATCCTTGAAAATATTGTCAATGATGTTGGCCATGATTGGAACCTTCAAATCTTATGCACCCTCTGGGCGTACCACACAAATTACCATACTCCAACTGGACCCACTCCATATTCCTTAGCCTATGTCACTAAGGCCATTCTTCCCATTGAGGTTGAGTAACCTTCTCTACGTATCTCATCAAAACACATCTTAGATGATGCAAAATATATATTTTCTTGCCTATAAGATCTAGAGTTACTTAATGAAAAATACATGGCCAATGTCGACATCCTTCAAACATACCAAAATAGACTCTGTGGCCACTATAACCGATGATTCAAACATTAAGAGTTTGATCTTGGTGTTCTTGTTCTCAAATAAACCCAAAAGAATACCATGGTTGAGAAGAACAAGAAGGGAAAATTCAAACCCAATTGGATAGGTGCATATGTCATTATTGCTAATTATGGCTTTAGAGCATACGGGCTCACTACAACAAATAGAGATGAACTTGATAAGCTAGTGAAAATCATATAACTCAAGTGTTATTTCACTTGAGAGTCCTGAAATATTGTCTATGAGGCTTATTTATGTGGTACCATATTTTCATCTTCTTTGTATCATACTGCATACCATTCTAGCTTACCTTCCCTATTGACCAAAGTTATTTGTTCCCTCCTTCCCTATCCCTTTGACCTTGGTTCTATTCCATTGATTCTTTAGCCACCTTTAAAAGGGGGTTTAGATGAAATTTTATTAGCTGATTTAGTATTCTAGATAGAGGTAGTATCTTGGACTAGTATGATAGTGGTTTGGTAGTTGTGTCCTTTTATTATTTTATTTCATTATGAGTGTACCTAATTATATTTGCCTTTGGGAAAATTAGTGTCCCACTCAATTATACTAATTATAATCATCTTTGGTTAAATTAGAATCATTGACCTATGCCATTATTTTCTAATTATAATTTCCTATGGATAAATTAATAGAAACCCCTTTACCATGCATTGCAGTATCACCTTGCCATTCCTATTTCCAAATTATTCCATTTACCTAATTCATGGACTTGTTATTACCTAGTCAAATTCCTCTGCTATAAATTTAAACTATAGTGACATGAGGTCTCATTCAAGGACTATGTGGGCAGTGCTCAATTCACATTAAGGTCAACTCAGTCACCCATTACCATACTCTCATTATTTTGTAATTAATTTAAGTTTTAATGCTCTCAGTGTTTTGTGAGTTGAATCATTTAGTATCCTGTAATTCTCAATTGATTTGAGATACTTTTCATATTCGAAAAACATTTATTAAAGACTTATAAAATCCTAAAAATCACAAAACCATGAAAATTGGCTTAGAATATCCACGCAAGATATAAAACCATCAAAATATTTAGGATGGGCCATCTTGTTATTCAATTAATTTATATGACCACCTTGGTCTTTTTCCTCCAATTTCTAGGAGAATTACATCAACCTGAGGTCTGTAAGGACTATGTATACAACACCTAGATACATAAGGTATCTTGGGTTAGCTCAACCACACTTTATTTTATTTTTTGACCACTTCTTTTCCTTAAGGATTCTTGGAATCATAGTTATTTCATGAATAACCACTTTTCATTTAGTTTCCCCATCCTTATTTATCCTTAGCCTTACACTCTTTCCATTTTGTGAGTTCATTATTGTGCGTATTATGTATTTAAATTTGGTACATTCATGCCCACTTGTCTTTATTTTACGCTCTCATCATTTTGTAAGTATTCTCTATTTTCAACTCTCTCACTATTTTGTGAGGCCATTACCATATTCATCTACAAATTAATCACATTTTTTCAATCATCATTTTCTTCTATCCTATATCCTAGGAGAACTACATTTAGCCTAAGTTTATGTTAGAACTTGCACCCATGTAACTATGTAGGTAATATCTACTTGCCCACTGAATCTAGAGTTAAATTAATTACCCCTTCCTTTTCTTCCATCCCCCCCCCTCCCAAATTTATTTGTTTATTTCATTGCCTCTTATGGCCTAGGGGTAATGTTTGTTGTCTTTTTTATGTCATTGTTTCCATATATCCTAGGGTGAAACTTGTAACATTGTTCTTATGTTGTTATATTTGTTTTTCTACTATATTACTTAGGGGTTACCCTATCTCCAAGAGTAAAACTTATATTACACATGCATGCACAATCTATTTTCTATTTATGCTAACAATATAATTAACCAGTGTTTGTGTTTGTTTCATGTTGTTTTGATTATTTTTATTTATTGGTGTTTTTTATTCTTGTTTGTTTTTTGTTTGTCTATTTGTTTTTTTTCATTATTATGCCTTGACTTCGTATACATGCATTCATTGGGTGATTCCTTGTGCATTATATTTAAGTCCATGCATATTCATACATCAACATTATCATCATGGTTTTTATCATTGGTGTATTGTTTCATTTGTTTATTAGATCATATATTACTCCTTATGCATATTACAACTCCTCTAGCATGGTTTTATATATCATGGTGCATTTGATCACATTTTACAACAAAAATAAATTTATAAAATCTTACAAGAATCAATTTCATAGTACTTCTCCTTGGTTGCTTGACAATATCTTGATCTATCCAAATTATTTCCCAAATATAGATTAAATAAATCATGAATGAATTTTAATCCTTTCTAGTTAAGACATGCATCTCCATACTAATAGGTTGCCCACATTCATCTTTCTTCTCTATATCATCTTACTCTTACTCTGTGATTATGGATTCAGTTTGTAATCCCCCTTTTCTAATTTTCCATATCATTCCGAACCATAGTGCCAATGATTATAATCACATTTGAGGAAAATCATTGTGTTTTGATCTATATGGATGTTATTTACTATAAATACCTCTAGGTAAATAATTATATCTATCCATCCAACTATGTCATGTTTTCATTATGCTAATAATTATAACCACCTTTGGGAAAATCATTATCTTTATCTACCCAATTAGGGCATGTTTTCAGTGTGCTAATGATTATAACTACTTTTGGGAAAATCATTATCTTTTTACCTTAATATATCAATGATTATAACCACCTTTGGTAAAATCAATATTTTCCACCCCTTGTTTTACCTTTGGGTCCCATCATTTTCCTTCGTTTGCATGACTAATCTCCAACCTTCTTTATCGACTGCTCCTTCAAGGGGTCATCCAAGGCTCATCCATTGTATGTTGGGGTATTATGAATATAGGACCTTTTCATTATTTGAGAAGAAGTTACTATGGTTATATATTTCAATGCCTTCCCAAATAGGGGTAAAATATAAACACCCCATTTTGACCATAACTGGCTTCTGACTAGACTTAAGACTAATTTCTACCAAACATTGCAAATTAATTCTAGAAATCATTGAACATCCTAATTTTTTTTTGTGCATCATTCATCAATGATTAGAATTATTTTAAGGCATCCCTATTTGGCTTATTCTATTGTATGTAATAATATCTCATGAATTAATCTTCAGTCACCTTGCGATCTAACAACTAGTAGTTTGGCCTATGAACCTATTAAGTAGGACACTTGAATAATTTTTAGAATAGATAAAATGCTAATAAAAATGAGTCAATTAATTAATATATATTAAATTATTATATAAATTATCTATTTGTAATTAATGAATGTATAAAAATGGAAATTTAAAAAATTTAAAATATCAAACTTCTTCATCATTGCCTTTATGAGTTGTCAAGCTCTCCCAAAATATCTAATTTGAGAGCCATGCCTATTAATTGAAAATCATTATTACATGACACCTTTTTAACTAAACTTGAGTAACCCTAAACTCACCTAGGATTAGTTTTAACTCATTTCATGTTCAAAATAAACCTTAACTTGCCTTGGGTAAGAGTTAACTTTGGAGGATATAAACACAAGACATTACCTATTGATTAACATGCTTCATTAGTGCAATGTTATTATGTCAAAATGCCTCTAATAATATCTAATAGTAGTGTTATCATGCTAAATTCATAAGATTAAATAGGCTAACTAGCCAAACCAAAGTGCCAAGGAGAGGTGGAGCAATGGATCTTCATTAATAAAACTTTTCTGATGCACAAAGTTTAGCAAATTACTTCAACAATCTATTTTAGAGCTAAAAATAAGATAAAAAGATGATTTATTTTTTTTTCTAATTGTGTTTTCATTATATTATTGTTACATATACTCTCCCTAGTGTCTAGGCTAGAGATGTTAGTGTTTCATGTGTTTATTTGAGTTTATTTTATTGACTAACACTATACTAATCTCCCCTATATGGATTACTTGTTCATGCAATCAATGTTAGATCTAGATTTATATACAAAACTAAGTATCAAAATGTAATTAAATCATACTAGAAGATAAATATAGAAATACCATATAATTAATTTAAAAAAATCTTCAAAAATTGAGCATTGATATGATCTTTGAAGATGTTCCCTTCATTAGTTTGTGATTTGTATGTACTAGGTCCAAGAATGTCTTTGATTGGGTAAGGACCCACCACTTTTGGGCATACTTGCCTTATCTATTATGGGTGTAATTTAGATTGACAATGAAGTACACAATATTTAAAGTGTAAACTTTGAAATATTTGTTATTTAAAAAAAAAATTGAGCTTTGTATTGATATTTATGTTGTAATGCACCCATACATCATTCATCAAGGAATTCCAAGGCATGAATATGGGCTTTAAAAAGTTCTTCATCAAAAATTATGCCATGAATATAAATGTGTAATGAAGATAACTCAACTTATAGTGGTAATACAACTCTAGATCCATTTACTAATCAGAAGGGAGTTGACCCAGTGGTGGTACAAATGTTAATATAATAATCCCAAAGTGCAAGATAGATTTTGAGGTGCCAATTAGAGTGAGAATCTCTAATAGTATTTTTTAAAATTTATTAAAGATTTTTTTAGTAGATTTAGCTTTACCATTATGCTGAGGGTGATATGGTGTGAAAAATTTATTTGTAATTTGTAATTTTTATGTAGTTGTTTCATGTCTTTATTTTTAAGTTCCCACCATTATAAAAAATGATAGTGTGAGGAATCCCAAAATGACATGTTATTTGATTAAGAATGAATTTTGAAATAGTGATCCTAGTAACATTTATAGGAGGGATAGCTTCAACCTACTTGGAAAAATATTATATGGTCGTAATGATGAATACACGGCCATATTAATATCTAGGTAATTTTCCATAAGATCTAATCTCCACATAAAAAATAGACAATGAGATTCTAAGGATTGAATTTCAAATAAAGGAGATTTTTTTATGAATATGAATAATGTTTGAAAACCATTTCTAGTATAAATGTAGGTTTATGAACTTAACATATAGAAGCTTGATAATTTAATTGTGACAGAGTATAAATATCATAAGGGAATTTACATTGCTTTTGATGTACATGTTTTCCATAAGGATAGGTGATGATGCCATGAACCATAATATGAGGATTGATACTAGGCATTTATTTGTTTGATAAATAAAATGATTTACAGTATGTTGATGCCTAAATATGTACCACAAGTGCCCAAAGTGTTTAGGAATACTTTTCATTTTAGAATTCAGTGCATGAGTTATAGTTTGTGATAATATTATTATCTATTGGTGGAAGAGAGGCAGAACAAGTGACTATTTCACAATATTTATATTAGTTGGTGGTTGGGAGCCACCATGGAAAAGTAATAGATCTATGCAAAGTATGCGGTAATTATGCAAAGAATAGTGAATTATGATCAAGAACTAAATTAAAAATTAATTTAAAATGGATATTTATAATGAAAAGATAAACTAAGGTGATCTAGATCAAAAAAAGAGCAAAAGGAAGGGTAGGGCAGAAACAAATATTGTTGATCTTCATTTCAAATATCATGACAAAGTTTAGATTTCATCCAAGCATGCACTTAAAACCAATATGTGAAGTAAAACAGCTTAGCCAAAATCATATCACACATCAGGAAAATTTTTAAAGGTGGAAATAATGCAAATAAGAATTAGCTTTACTTTAAAGATTCTACCCTTGCAAGCAAACAATATTGACCCAAATGCAAGAAGAGTAAAGGAAATAAAATGAAACTAAAGACTTCCAGTTAACCTAACATTGATACAAGTTAATATCTCTACAATTAAATGTGCACACCAAAAATTTATAAGAACCATTCAAATATGGAAATCAAAATAAATAAATGAGAGAGAAGCCATGAGAGCAAACACACAAACAAAAATTGGATAATCTTTACAGAATTCCTTGCTTATATTGCTTAATCCAAGTTTACAAAGTAATTTTGGCTCTAAAACTCCTCTATAAAATGAAAATACTTCCCTTTTATAAAATAATAAGGTAGTATATCGATCAGTCATAAGATAAAAAAATGCATAAGTGATAAGGATAGCTATCCTTTTTACAAAGTTCCAGAATATATTTACTTTTTTAAGTGGACTAACCTACATGTCCATGTGCTAACAAACTAGCACATGTATTTACAAAATAATAATTTATTTTTGAATATTATAAAATTTGTTATAAAATAGAATATTTCTAGCTAGATAGTGGATATTGTGTTGATGAAGCCCCTTGTTGTTGCTAAAGAATACTCATGGCTATATTTGCATTGAGCAACTATTTTTATTTTTTTACTTCGCTCAGACATATATTAAAAACCAATTAAAATTTGGTTTTCTTTTATCAATTTACATTAATGAAAATCTTATTAGCTGCATAGCCTTGCCATCAAACTGTTGGGACCCTCCATTTAAAATCCAATGGCTCTATTTGTACTCCTTGAAAAGTGGCTGAGTATGGAAAAACAAAAAAAATGATTTGGAAGGCAACTTTTCATGCTTGTACTTTTTGGTGCACCTCATCATGTGAGTTGAATCTTGGTGTAAGTGGTCATGGCACAAAGATGAACAAAATTATTTGACCATTTTTATTGAAACTCTAGTGCTTATAAGATATGGCCTCTTCAATATGCTCTCTAAGTTTTGTTTGAGCTCTCTAAAAATGGCTATGGAAAAAATAGTGAAATGTGGTCGAAAGGCCAACATTGCATGCCCATAAGTTTTGACATGCTATGTCATATGAGCTCAAACTTAGTAAAAATATTTTTTATGTAAATGTGAATAAAATTATTTGACCATTTGATCTGAATTTATAGCATATAATAGATATGACCTCACGAAAGTGACCACTGGGCTTTATTTGGATATAGAAAACTAGCCAAAATGCTTTGAAGACCAACTTTGCATGCACATAACTTTTGATGCACTATTTATTATGAGCCCAAACTTATCAAAAATGTTCACTATATGAGGGGTAACAAACCCATTTAACCATTTATCTTGAAATTATATTTCCTGTGAGATATGGACTCATGAAAATGCCCATTGGGCTCTATTTGAGCTATCTGAAAATGGCTATAGGAAAAAAACAAAATGTGTCTAAGAGGCCAACTTTGCATGCTAATAATTTTTGATGTGTTATGTCACATGAGTTCAAACTTAGCAAAAATATTCCTTGTATAAGGATTAACAAACCCATTTGACCATTTATCTTGAATTTGCAGTGCATCAGAGATATGGCCTCTTGAAAATGCTTAGCTCGATTTGCACTCTCAGAAAACTAAGCTAAAATGCTTTGAAGACCAAATTTGCATGCCCATAAATTTTGATGCACTTTATTGCATAATCTCAAACTTAACAAAAATATTTCATGTATGAGGGTTAACAAACTCATTTTACCATTTCTCCTGAAGCTGCAGTACATGTGAGATATGGCCTCATAAAAATACCTACTGGCCTCTGTTTGGACCTATAAAACCAACCAAAATGCTTTGAAGGCAAAATTTTCATGCCCATAACTTTTGACATGCTATGTAAAATGAGCTCAAACTTAGAGAATTGTTTTTTGTATGAGGGTTAACAAACCCATTGACCATGTGTCCTTAAGTTGTAGTGCATGAGAGATATAGCCTCTTGAAAATGCCCACTAAACTCTGTTTGAGCTCTCTAAAAATGGCTAAGTATGGGGAAAACATTGAAATGTGACTGAGAGGCCATCTTTTCATGCCCATAATTTTTTTATGAATTTTATTTCATGAGCTCAAACTTAGTGCAAATTTTATTTTTATGAAGGTTAACAAACCTATTTGACCAATTATCTTGAAGTTGTAATGTATGAGAGATATGATCTCTTGAAAATGCCCACTTAGCTTTACTTGTACTCACATTTAACATTCGTGTGATCGTATTTGACATCCCAAAGACCATCAAATTTAAGCTCATATAATTTTTTATGGGCTTAAATTTGATATCCGCATGATCATCATGTGAAGTTTGCACGACCGTATTTGACATCCTGAAGACTGTCAAATTTAAGCTCATGTGATTTTTTTCATGGGCTTAAATTTGACTACCACTCGACCGTCATGTGACGTCCACACGACCGTATTTGACATCCTAAAAAATGTCAAATTTAATCTCATGTGATTTTTTCATGGACTTAAATTTGACGTCCACATGAACATCTTCTAATTTTTGGCCAACTTTATAATTTTATATCAGGAAGCACATAACTCAATAATGCACCAAATTTGTAGAGAATTGACTTAATAACTCAAGGAACAAACCCATTAAATCCACTAGTCTAGGGATCTTTCTAAATGCATCTATAAAATGTTAAAATGAGCCCCTTTTCATAATTTTTCATGACATCCTGTACCTATTAGGAAAATAGTCTAAAACTATTTGAGATCCATCTTTGCACACTCATAAATTTTGACACACTATGTTGCATGAACTCAAACTAATAAAAAATGTTCCTTGTATAAATGTAAATAAACCCATTTGACCATTTCATTTGAATTTTTAGTGCATGAGAGATATGACCTCATAAGAATGCTTACTAGGCTCTGTTTGAGCTTTCTATAAATGACAAAGTATAAGAAAAATAATGAAATATGATCAACAGACCAAATTTGCATGCCCATCACTTTTGACACGCTATATCACATGAGCTCAAACTTAACTAAAATGTTCCTTGTGAAAATGTGAACAAACTCATTAGACTATCTTCTTTGAAGATGTAGCACGTAAGAGATATGTCCTCATGAAAATACCTACTAGGCTCTGTTTACACCTAAAAAACATAGTTAAAATGCTTTGGGGGGCAACTTTAGATCTTGATAACTTTTGACATGTTTCATCATGGTAACTAAAAATTAGCACATATAATCTAGGCATGAAGATGAATAAACTCTTTTGATCATTTCTCTTGAAACATCCATACGTGTGAAATTTAACTCCTTCAACCTACGCATTCAGATTTTTTGTCACCAAACTAGAATATTCAGATGGACACAATGAGGAACTAGCTGAATACCATGCACTCTAGAGACTCTTAGCATCTCATAGGGTCTCTGAAACCTATTCATGGCCTTTGTAAATTGACAATTGATACTTTAAATAAACTTATTTAACTTGAATTTCTATAGACCAAAGGTTATTAAAAGTCCAAATTAGGATTAAATCATGAAATTTGAACACAACTCATACAAATAAGGCCTTATCAAACTTGTAACTTGAACATGAAGAACAAATACTAACAAACTTGGACAGAGTCAAATTAGAACCATGGACTAATAAGTCAGTAAAACCATGGTATGGATGAGCTTCAAATAAAAAATTAATGTATGAACATGCTAGTGATACTCTGATCAAGTGAATTTTCAATTTTAAGTATAATTTTTAATAATTTGATACAAAGTTCCCCATTTTTTATAGATTGAGGTATGTTGACCTCAACAAATGATGACTTTCAAAGGAAACCTAGCAATATGTTAAAATTTAGAGACTCTAGTTCAGACTAATAATTAAGCTCTTTATTCCATTTGATCAGGTACCATCATTAAGATAAGTTCATGGTTAGAAAAATATATTATATATGCAAAATTAAGATCAAACATCAAAACTCAATCATGGTGTGTGTGTACTTTGATTTCACTTAATGATTGCCAAAGGATTTAGAGAATAACTTCTAAGTTCATGGCATTAATCATTAACACTGACTTTCAACATATTTGAATATTCATTTGGAACCATGTCTTAGCTCAAAGAAGGCTTGGGCATTACTCTGCTTCTAGCCATACATTCATAGCCCCAACAAAGATGCATTTGGCTCTGGTCATAGTCTTGTTTCATTTCCAACCAGGCATCCATAACCTTGGTGGAGATTACTAGAATCACCTTTGCATAAAAAACCTTTGATTTTGTAATAAGCTCTTATATTTATATTTTTTATATCATTTTTTGGCCTTCCAATAAAGGTTAGGAACAAGGTTAGTTAGGTTTAAAGATTTGGTCAAGTGTTTGATTTTCAAACAATCATCTTTGACTATAAATTTTATCTTAGATAATTAATATTTTTTAGTGTAAGCAAGATCATGTTGTAATAGTTTAAGCTTTCATCTCACATGTGCAATCTTTCTTAAAACCAAGATTAGATCAAAACAAGGTTTAATATATTGACGAATAATTAACTTATCCACAAGTCTTTACTAGTTTATTTAAACTATAACATCAAGATCATATTTTAACAACCTAAGATCAACCAATGTTGAGAAGTCATAACTTAATTTTTGAACTGTGAAACTCTTGAGCAGCCTAGATGAAATTTGAGCTAAGGAATATCCAAAAAGACTTATTTAGAATCAAATAACAAAGCATAAAAGACAAACAAATATGTACAAATGTTATATATAAATAAGAGACATAAAGGAAAAAATAAAAAATAAAGAAAACAGATAAAACTAATCTAAGCCATATACTAACTCCATAAAATACTTACCTCCAAGATCAAATGGAAAATTATTTATTTTACTATAGAAACTTGAAACTTGAGTGTTTTTTAATGGCATATTCCTATTGATAGGTGCATTTGGATGATTATATCTTATAAATGGTGTGACTTGGGCTCTCATATGCATCTTCAAGTACATGGATTGAAGATATGAGTCTAAAATCCAATCCTCTTCCTCCCAAATCCTTTTAATTTGTATCAAGAGTGCTATCACTCCTTCATCCATAGATATGTATTGGATTAGATCATATTCACTCAATAATGATAGCTTAGCTACATCTTAAGACTGATGTCTTCATTAGGTTCTTTCCAAGGTAGAAGTGGAATACCAATCTTTGCACAAAAATCTTCCAATTCATCCCAAAATTCTTCTTCATCTTGATCAACTAAATGATGTTCATTTTGAATCTCATCATGAGAAACATGATGGTCCAATACTACTAACCTCTTGATGAAGTAAGATGATAATTATTGATTTGATTCATAGGTTTCACATTATCATTGGTGAAGAGGGGCATGTATTCCATCCAATCAATCTTCAACATGTCTTGGTTTGGTTCCTCCAAAATAATACCACCTTCTAGGAACTCTAGATGATTGATGAAATCCTCAGATGAAGAATCTATATGTTTTTTGATCCTCTCATTTACCATATCCATCTCCTTGATTTTATTCAAAAAATCATGGTATGATTGTTGCCAATGATCATCTTCTTCAAGAATATTTTTCATTTCAAAAATAAAACTACATGGGCTATCTTTCTAGCTACCTTATAAAGAAATATCATCTTGTAATCAATCCATATTCATTTCTAGTAACTCTTCTTCTTCATATATAGATGTAATAATGATGACATCTTTCTGATCTCCAATTACAATCTCTCTTACATCTTCAGGAATGTAATTAATCCTAGATGCAACTTCTTCAATTAGCTCATCTTTGTCTTCATCTCCATCTTTAAATGAAAAATCAAAGGCCTACATGAAACTTTGAGATACTCCTACAAAGCTAGATATTTCTACAGTAAATTTTTGATTAGGCACAGTCTCAGATATTTCAAAAATATTACAATGATCAACCAAAATAATATCACAAAAACTTATTTGTATGTTTTTAGATGATCCATTATTGTTGTCATCATGAGTCATGTTTGGAGGCCTATCAAACCTTTGAGAAACATAGTTTTTATCATAGTCTTCCCTTGTATTTCTTACTTGTTCTTGCAACTAATTAAAATCAATATTCAATTTTTAGATCATTTTTAATATTAAGTCATTTGAATTTTTTGGTGTCTCAGGCTCATGAATTAGAGCATTATTACTGGTTGTGGACACTAGAGTTATATGATTTTGTGGATCAAATCCACTTGTAGTTCTATTTAGTAACTATAGGTATTGTCCAAGACATACATGACTCAAGTAAAAATGGTTTTGAACCACTGTTAAAGAATGTATACTAGGGATGTCATTCTAGATGGGTCAATTTGAATTGACATTAGTCATGGAATACACCATCTGATCTTGAGGCTGCATTTAGTCATTAATGATCATGAGTTAAGAGTAGACTCAGGTCAAAATATTTATGACTAGAAGAGACCTTTTTAGGAACATGGAGGTTATGGGATCCATAACATCCTTAAAATTTTCTAAGGCTAAAGTCTCATTAGGTCTACAAAGAGCTACAATTTTGCTAAACATTTTTTAGAATCGAGCGTTAAACACTCTGATGGTTTCATTAACATCCCTTTTAATTATGGTGAAATACCGATATAAGACATATGAACTAATAATTTTACCAAAATGATAAATGAAGATATTGTTGAAGTCATTCCAACTAGTAATGAAATCCTCTAGAAGGTTAAAAATTTATTCATAAATAACATCTTTAAAAGTAAATAGAAATAACCTACATGCTACATCTTCATGAGTCACATTCAACAACTTTAGAGTAGATTTGAAACTTTTAACATGCTCTTTAGGTGTGATAACATTATTAGGACTATACAAAGACACATCTTTCAATATTTCGAGAAAGATCATGCACTATACCTAGCATGTTGATCGAAGAATCACCTATCCAAGCTATACCTTGAACACATAAGTATTATAAACTACTGAAGTAGATTAAGATATTGAGGATTTTTACTCACCTTGATCTCACTTTGACAATTCCAACTCAAAGACTTTAAATTATGTTTGAAATACGATGTGTCAAATCAATCTTTACAAAGAATAATGACTAGATTTATGCATTAAGCAAATTTTGCAAATATTTATATACATAACAATAAATAATGACACTCTTTAACTAAGTTAGCTCAAATAATTGACTAAATATTCTAGTATAAATTATCTTTACATGTTCAAGTCCAAATAAACTCAAATTTTCAAAGTATTTATAAATCTTTGATCAAAACAACGATTACTAACCTCAAACTAGTTGGATTTATAGTTCTAAAACCATCTTTACCACAAATAAGCATATGTATTCAAAGAATGTAAATATTTGTCTAAATAAGCCCAAATACCAATCTACAATCATGAAGATCACCAACCTTTACACAATTATGCTAAAAGAAACACAAATATGTAAAAAATAGAGTGATTTTTTTATCAAAATACCCCAAAACCAGCAAAGATCCTAAAAATTCATAAAGATTTGTTGAAGCCCTCCTTCTAGCACAAGAGAAGCTCTTCATGTTGATGCCTAAGTATGTACCACAAGTGCCTAGAGTGTTTAAATTTAAGCTCAGATGATTTTTTTCATGGGCTTAAATTTGACATCTGCATGACCATCATGTGACATCTACATAACCATATTTGACATCTTGAAGACCATCAAATTTAAGTTCATGTGATTTTCTTAGACTTAAATTTGACATCTACATGAATGTCATCTATTTTTTGGCTAACTTCATAATTTTATATCTTGAAGCACATAACTCACCAAGGCACTAAATTTTTAAGGAATGGACTTAATACAAAAAGGAGCAAACCCAATAAATTTGTTAGTATCAAAATATTTTTAAAATCACCTATAAAATATTGAAATGAGTCCCTTTTCATGATTATGTATGACATCTATGTACTTGTTAGGAAAAGAGTCTAAAACTGTTTGGGAGCCAAGTTTGCATACTCATAACTTTTGACACATTACATTGGATGAGCTCAAACATAGATAAAATGTTCTTTGTATAAATGTAAAAAAACCTATTTGATCATTTCATCTGAAGTTATAGTGTATGAGAGATATGACCTCAAAAAAATACCCACTAGAATCTATTTGAGCTCTCTAAAAATGACAATGAGAAAAACAACAAAGTGTGATCAAGAGAACAATTTTGCATGCCCATAACTTTTGATGTATTATGTCGTATAAGCTTAAATTTAGTGAAAATGTTTATTGTGTAAATGTGAACAAACCCATTTGACCATTTCCTCTGAATTTGAAACACATGAGAGATATGACCTCATGAAAATTCCTACTAAGCTTTGTTTACACTTGAAAAATATAGTCAAAATGTTTTTTATGGAAACTTTGGATCTTCATAACATTTGATACATTTCATTGTGGTATATAAAACTTGGTACGTATGAGCTAGGCATGAATATGAATAAACTTATTTGATGATTTTTATTGAAACATCCACATGCATGAAATATAACTCCACCAAACTGTCTGTTCAAAATTTCTATCATTAGACTAGAATGTCTAGATGGAAAATGAAAAACCAAATGAATACCATGCACTTCCATATTTACTCTAAGAACTCTTAGCACTCCATAGGGTCTCTAAAACCTATTCATAATCTTTGTAAAATGATAAATGACACTTTAAATGAACTTATTTAACTTGATTTTCTACAGATTAAAGGCTAGTAAAATATCAAATTAGGATTAAATCATAAAATTTGGATATAATTCATTCAAGAAAGGCATGATCAAACCTATAACCTGAACATGAAGAATAAATACTAACAAACTTGGACAGAGTCAAATTAGAACCATGAACCAATAATTCAGTTAGACCATGGTGTGGATGAGCTTCAAATATAAAAATAATATATGAACATGCTAGTAACACTTTGATCAAGTGAATTTTCAATTTTAAGGTACAAATTTGCATAATTTGAAATAAGGGTCCTCATTTTTCATAAATAGGAGTAATTTGATGTCAACACATGGTGACTTTTGGGAGAAACATAGCAATATATTAGAATTAAGAGACTCTACTTTAGACTAATAATTAAGCTATTTATTCCATTTGATCAGGCAACACCATTAAAATCAGTTCATGGTTAGAAAAAAATATTACATATACAAAATTAGGATCAAATATCAAAACTCAATCATGCTCTATGTGTGCTTTGATTCCACTTATTAATTTCCAAAGTATTTAGAGAACAACTTCTAGGGTCGTCGCTTTAATTATTAACACTAACTTTTAGCATATTTGAATATTTATTAAGATCCATGCCTTAGCTCAAAGAAGGTTTGATTATTGATCTGTTAATAGCTAGACATTTATATCCTTGATATAGATGCCTTTGACTCCACTCCTAACCTTTCTCCACTACCAATGAAACATCCATAGTCTTGATGGAGATTATCAAAATCACCTTTACTAGAAAAACTTTTGATTTTGCAATAAGCTCTTATTTTTGTATTTTTTTAGATCATTTTTAGCATTTCAACAAGTTTGAGAACTAGATTATCTAGGTTTAATAATTTGTTCAAGTGTTTGATTTTTAGATAATCATCTTTGATTGTAAACTTTATCCCAAGCAATTAATATTTTTTAGTGCAAGCAAGATTGTGTTCTAATATTTTAAGCTTTCATCCTACATGTGTAATCCTTCTTTAAAATAAGATTAGATCAGATCAAGGTTTTAAATATCAAGGAATAATTCTCTTATCCACTAATCTTTACTAGTTTCTTTAAACTACAACATTAAGCTCACATTCCAACAACCCATGATCAACCAATGTTGAGAAGTCATACCTTAATTTCTAAACTGTGAATCTCTTAAGTAACCTAGATAAAATTTGAGTTGAGGGCTATATAAAAAGACTTATTTAGAAGAAATGAACAAAGAATAAAAGGTAAAAAAATATGTATAGACGTTATATACAAAAAGGGACAGAAAGGAAAAAACAAAAAATAAAGAATGGAAAAGAAACTAATCTAAGCCCCATACTAACTTCATAAAAAACTTACCTCTAGGATCAAATGGAAAATTACTTAGTTTAATATATAACCTTAAAACTTGATTATTTTTTGATGCCATCTTCTTGTCAATAGGGGCATTTGGATGTCTAGACCTTCTAAATAGTGTGACTTAAGCTCCCATATGCATCCTCAAGTACATGCATCAAAGATATGAGTCTAAAATCTAATTCACTTCCTCCTAAAACCTTCTACATTATAGTAGGAGTGCTATCCATACTTCATCTATAGATATGTATTAGATTATATCATCTTCACTAAATAATGGTAGCTCAACTTTCATCTTCAGACTGATGTCTTCATTAGGTTCTTTCTAAGGTAGAAGTGGACTACCAATCTTTTCACAAAAATCTTTCAATTCATCCCAAAAGGCTTCTTCATCTTGATCAACTGAATGATATACATCTATAATCTCATCGTGAGAAACATGCTAGTCCCATACTATTAAATTTTTGATGAATTCACATGATAATTCCTTATCTGATTCACATGCTTCATATTCATCTTTGGTGAAGAGGGGCATCTCTTCCATCTAATCAGGCTTCAACTTGTCTTAGTTTGATTCCTTCAAAATAATACCAGCTTGTGGGAACTCTATATCATTGGTGAAATTCTCAAATGAAGCATCCATATGATGTTCCATCCCCTCATTTACCATCTCCAATTTCTTGATTTTATTCAATAAATCATGGTATGACTATTGCCAATGATCATAATTTTTATGAGTATTCTCCATTTCATAAATAAAACTACATGGATTGATTTTTTGACTACCTTCTAAATAAATATCATCATAAATTTGATCCATATCCATTTTTAATAACTCTTCTTCTTCATCTATATATGTACTAATGATGACATCTTATTGATCTTCAATTGTAATCTCTCTTACGTCTTTGGGAATGCAAGTCATCTCAAATGAAACTTCTTCAATTGACTCATTTTCATCTCCATCTCCATCTTCAAATGAAAAATCAAAGGTTTACATGAAACCTTGAGATGATCCTGCAAAGCTAGATGTTCCTAGAGTAAATTCTTGATTAGGCACAGTCTCAGAGGTTTTTGAAATATTACAATGATCAACCAAAACAATATCATGGAAATTTATTTATATGTTTTTAGATGATCCATTATTATTGTCATCATGATTCCTACTTGGAGGCCTACCAAACCTTTGATAAGCATAGTTTTTGTCATAGTCTTCCCTTGTATTTCCTACTTGTTCTTGAAATTAATGAAAGTCAGTGCTCAATTTTTAGATCATTTTAAATATTAAGTTATTTTAGTCTTTTGGTGTCTCAATCTCATGAATTAGAGCATTATTACTAGCTATGGACTCTAGAGTTCTATGATTTTTTGGATGAAATCCACTTGTATTGCTATTCAAGAACTCTAGGTGTTGGTCAAGACATGCATAACTCAAGGAAAAATAGTTTTGAATTGGTGTTAAATTAGGAATACTAGGGATGTCACTTTGGATAGGCCAATTTGAATTAATATTAGGCATAGAATATACCATCTAATCCCAAAGCTGCATTTTGTCATTAATGATCATGGCTTTAGAGTAGGCCTAGGTCAACATGTTTATGACTAAGAGAGACATTTTTAGGAACATGAAGGTTATGGTATCCATAGCATCATTATAAATTTCTAAGGCTAAAGTTTTATCAGGTCTATAAGGAGCTACAATTCTGTTGAATATTTTTTGGAACTGATCATTAAAGGCTTTGATGGTTTCATTAACATCCCTTTTAACTGTGGTGAACTATTGATATAAGACATATGGACTAATAATTTTTTCAAATTGATCAATGAAGATATTATTGAAGTCATTCCATCTAGTAATTCAATCTTTTGAAAGGTTAAGAAACCATTCATAGACAATATCTTTAAAAGTAAATAGAAATAACCTACATGCTACATCTTCATGAGTCACATTCAATAACCTCATAGTAGCTTTGAAACTTTTAACATGCTCTTTAATTATGACAACATTATTAAGAATATATGAAGACAAATATCTTTTAGTATTTTGTGGAAGATTATGCACTATACTTGGCATGTTCATTGAAGAACCACCTAACTAAGTTATACCTTGAACACATGAGTATTATGAACTGGTGAAGTAGATTGGGATCTTGAGGATTTTCACTCGCCTTGGTCTCACTTTGGAAATTCTAGCTTAAAGAATTTAAATCTTGTTTGAAATGTGATGTGTCAAATCAATCTTTATAAATAATAATGATTAAATTTATGCATTAAGCAAATTTCACAAAGATTCATATAAAGAACAATAAATAATGACACTCTTTAATTAAGCTCAAAGAATTATACAAATATGCCAGTATGAATGATCTTTACATGTTCAAGTTCAAATAAACTCAAATTTACAGAGTATTTATGAATCTTTGATTAAAAAAACTATTACTAACCTCAAACTAGTTGGATTTATAGTTCTAAAGCCATATTTACCAAAACTAATAATATGTATTCAAAGAATGTCAATCTTTGTCTAAATAAGCTCAAAGACTAGTCTACAATTGTGAAGATCACCAACCTTTACATAATTATGCTAAAAAAAACAAATATATAAAAAAATAAAGTGATCTTTGATGAAAATACATTAAACCTTGTAAAGATCCTACAAATTCACAAAGATTTGTTGAAGCCCTCATTCTAGCGTCAATGAATCTCCTCCTATTGATGCCTAAATATGTATCACAAGTGCCTAGAATATTTAGAAATACTTCTCATTTTAGAATTTAGAGATTTTAATACATGAGTTATCGGTTGTGATAATCTTCTTATCTATTGATGGAATAGAGGTAGAACAAGTGACCATTTCACGATCTTTATATTAGTTGGTGGTTGAGAGCCACCATGATCAAACAATAGATCTATGCAAAGTATGTAATAATTATGTAAAACATAGTGAATTATGATTAAGAACTAACTTAAGAACTAATTTAAAATGTATATTTATAACGAAAAGATAAACTAATGTGATCTCGGTCAAAAAAAGTGTAAAAGGAAGGGTAAGGCAAAAAAAATTACTAATCTTCATTCCAAACATTATGACAAAGTTCATATTTCATCCAAGCATGCACTCAAAACTAATATGTGAAGTGAGACAACTTAACCCAAATCACATCATACATTAAACAAAATTCTAAGGAAGGAGAAAATAATACAAATAAAAATTAGTTTAACTTTAAGTATTCTACCCTTACAAGCAAACAATAGTGGTCCAAATGTAAGAAGAGTAAAGGAAACAAAATGAAACTAAAGACTTTTAGTCAATCTAGCATTGGCACAAGTTAACAATTTTACAATTAGATGTACACACCAAGAATCTATAAGAACCATTTAAATCTGGGAATCAAAATAAGAAAATGAGAGAGAATCCATGATAGCAAATAAACAGATAAAAACCAGACAATCTTTGCATAATTATTTTCTTGTATTGCTTAGTCCAAGTTCATAAAGTAATTTTGGTTCTAAAACTCTCCCTCTATAAAATGAAAATAATTCCCTTTTATAGAATAACAAGGTAGTATACTAGTTAGTAATAAGATAAAAAAAATACATAAGTTATAAGGATAACTGCCATTTTTATAAAGTTCTAGAATTCATTTGCTTTTCTAAAGTGGACTGACCTACAGTTCAAAGTGCTTACAAACTATCACATGCCTTTACAAAAAAATATTTAATTTTTGAATATTATAAATTTTTCTACAAGATATAATATTTTTAGTTGGTTGATGGATCATGTGTTGATGAAGCCCCTTGTTGCTGCTGAAGAATACTCATGACTATATTTGCATTGAGTGGCTTTTTATTTTTTTACTTCAGCTCAAACATATATTAAAAAATAATTAAAAAATTATTTTTCTTTTAGTAATTTATATTAATGAAAATCTTATAGGCTACATAGCCTTGCCATCAAACTATTGGGACCCTTTATTTAAAATCCACTGGCTCTATTTCCACTCCTTGAAAAGTCAGTATGGAAAAACAACAAGAAATGCTTTAGAGGGCAACTTTCCACACTTGTAACTTTTGGCACACCTCATCACATGAGCCAAATCTTAGCGTAAATGGTCATGGCACAAAGATAAACAAACTTATTTGACCATTTTTCTTGAAACTGTAGCACTTTCAAGATATGGCCTCTTCAAGATGCACACTAGGTTATGTTTGAGCTCTCTGAAAATGGCTATGGAAAAAACAGTAAGATGTGGCCTAGAGGTCAACTTTTTTATGCCTATAAAATTTGATATGCTATATCATATGAGATAAAAATTAGTTAAAATATTATTTATGAAAATGTAAATAAATCCATTTGACCATTTCATTTGAATTTGTAGAGAATAAGAGATATAGCATCATGAAAATGTCTGTTAGGGTTTGTTTAGACCTAGAAAACTAGTGAAAATACTTTGAAGGCTAACTTTGCATACCCATAAATTTTGATGTGCTATGTCATATGAGCTTAAGCTAGGTGAAAATGCTTCTTGTATGAGTTTTAACAAAATCATTTAACCATTTTTCTTAAATTTTTAGTGCATGTGAGATATGGCCTCATGAAAATGCCCACTAAGCTCTATTTGGATCCAAAAAAGTAACTAAAATGCTTTGAAGGCCAAATTTACATGTCCATAACTTTTGACGTGCTATGTTGCATGAGCTCAAACTTGGAAAAAATATTCTTTGTATAAGGTTAAAAAACCATTTGACCATCTATGCTGAATTTGTAGCGCATGAGAGATACAACCTCTTGAAAATATCTATTGAGCTCTATTTGAGCTCTTTAAAAATAACTGAAAAATACAATGAAATGTGGTCAAGAGGCCAAATTTCCATGCCCATAAATTTTGATACGCTATGTTACATGAGTTCAAACTTAGAAAAAATATTTCTTGTATGAGGGTTAACAAAACCATTTGACCATTGGTCTTGAAGTTAGAACGCATGAGATATATGGCCTCTTAAAAATGACTAATCGACTTTGTTTGCACTCCTATTTGACATATGTGCAACCGTATTTGATGTCTTGAAGACTGTGAAATTTAATCTCATGTGATTTTTTTTATGGGATTAAATTTTATGTTTGCATAATCATCATATGACATCCATGCGACTGTATTTGACATCCTGAAGATTGTCAAATTTAAGCTCATTTGATTTTTTTTCATGGGCTTAAATTTGACATTTGCATGACCGTCATGTGACGTCCAAGTGACCATATTTGACATCTCAAAGATCATCAAATTTAATCTCATGTGATTTTTTATGAGTTTAAATTTGATGTCCATGTGAATGTCTTCTATTTTTTAGCCAACTTTGTAATTTTATATCTTGAAGTGCCAAACTCACTAAGGCACCAAATTTTTAATGAATGGACTTAATACCAAAAATAGAAAACCCATTAAATCTGATGGTATTTATATATTTTTAAATGTACCTATAAATTATTGAAATGTGTCCCTTTTCATGATTTTGCATGACATCTATGTACTTGTCAAGGAAATAATCTAAAACTACTTAGGAGCTAATTTTGCACGTTCATAACTTTTAATACATTATATCACATGATCTCAAAATTAGCAAAAATTTTCCTTGTATAAATTTAAATAAATTTATTTTATTATTTCATCTGATATTGCAGCACATGAGAGATATGACCTCATAAAAATACCTATTAGACTTTATTTGAGCTCTCTAAAAATGGATATGGAAAAACTAGCAAAATATGGTCAAGAGAACAACTTTGCATACCCATAACTTTTAACATGCTATGTTTCATGAGCTCAAACTTTGAAAAAATATTCTTCATGAAAACTTGAACAAACTCATTTGACTATTTTATCTAAATTTATATCTTGCGAGAGATATAGCCTCATGAAAATGTCTACTAGGTTCTATTTGCACTTGAAAAGCATAGTCAAAATGTTTTGGAGGGCAACTTTGGATCTCTATAACTTTTGACATGTTTCATCGTGAAAGATAAAAATTAGCACATATGATCTAGGCATGAATATGAACAAACTCATTTGATAATTTCTCTTGAAATATCCACATGTGTGAAATATGACTCTAGTAAACTACCTATTCAGATTTTTTACCATCAGACCAAAATGTATAGATGAACACAATGAGGAACCAACTGAATACAATGTAATTTCATACTTAATCCAAGCACTCTTGGAACCCCGTAAGGTCTCTAAAACCTATCCATAGCCTTTTTAAATTAACAAATAAAATTTTAAATGAACTTATTTAACTTGACTTTTTACAGACCAAAGACTAGTAAAAGGCCAAATTAGGATTAAATAATGAAATTCAGACATAGCTCATTCAAAGAAGGCCTTGTCAAATATGTAAAATAAACATGAAAAACAAATTATAAAAAACTTTTATAGAGTTAAATTGGAACCATGAACCAATAAATCAGCCAGACCATGGTGTGGATGAGTTTCAAATAAAAATAATAATGTTTGAACATGCTAGTGACACTCTTATCAAGTAAATTTTCAAATTTAAAGTACAAATTTGTACAATTTAAGACAAGGGTCCTCATTTTTCAAAAATAACGGTATGTTGACATCAAAAAATGATGAATTTTGAGAGAAACAAAATAATATATTAGAATTCAGAGACTTTGGTACAGATTAATAATTAAGTTACTTATTCTATTTGATCAGACATTATCATTAAGAATAGTTTATGGATAAAAAAATATTATATATGCAAAATTAGGATCAAACATAAAAAATCATTTATGTTGTGTGTGTGTTTTGATTCTACTTATTGATTGCCAAAGAATTTAGAGAATAACTTCTAGATTCATGGATTTAATCATTAACACTAACTTTCAACATGTTTTAATATTTATTTATAACCATGTATTAGCTCAAGTAAGCCTTAGGCATTGCTCTGATATCATCTAAGCATTCATATCCCCCATATAGATGTATTTGGCTCTACTCATGGCCTTGTTCCATTGCCAAAAAGGCATTCATAGCCCTGGTGGAGATTACTAGAATCATTTTTGCTTGAGAAGCCTTTGATTTTACAAGCTCTTATTTTTGTATTTTTTTAATTCATTTTTTGACCTTCTAACAAAGGTTGGGAACTAGATTAATTAGGTTAAGGGATTTATTCAAGTGTTTGATTTTCAGACAATCATCCTTGACTATAACCTTTTTCTTAGGCAATTAATATTTTTTAGTGCAAATAAGACTATGTTCTAATAGTTTAAGATTTCATCCTACATGTGCAATCATTCTTAAAAATAAGATTAGATCATAATAAAGTTTAAAATCTCTAGAAATAATTAAATTATCCATCAGGTTTTATTAATTTCTTTAAAATGTAACATCAATCTCACATTCCAACAATCCATGATCAACCCATGTTGAGAAGTCATACCTTAATTTTTCACCTGTGAAGCTCTTAAGCAGCCTAGATGAAATTCAAGCTAAGGGATATCCAAAAGGACTCATTTAGAAGAAATAAATAAATAATAAAAGATTAAAAAAAATATGTATAGATTTTATATACAAATAATGGACAGAAAAAAAAATAAGAAAAAAAATTGGAAAAGAAACTAATCTAAGCCCTATACTAACTTCATAAAATACTTACTTCTAAGATCACATAGAAAATCACTTAGTTTACTACAAAACCTTAAAAATTGAGTGTTTTTTAATAGTATTTTCTTACTAATAGATGCATTTGGATTCCTAGATCTTCTAAATGATGTGACTTGGGCTCTCATATGTATCTTCAAGTATATAGATTGAAGATGAGTCTAAAATCTAATCCTCTTCCTTTTCAATATTTCTACTTTGTAGTAGGAGTACTAGCCCTAATTCATTCATAGATAGGTATTGTCTTATATCATCTTCACTCAATAATGGTAGCTTGTATTGCATCTTCTGACTGATGTCTTCATTAGGTTCTTTTTGAGGTGGAAGTGAACTAGCAATCTTTGCACAAAAATCTCCTAATTTGTCTCAAAAGGCTTATTCATCCTGATCAACTGAATGATTTTCATCTAGAATCTCATCATAAAAGACATGTTGGTCCCATACTACTAATATTTTAATGAATTCATATGATAATTCCTAATTTGATTCACATGCTTCATCTTCACCCTTGGTGAAGAGGGGCATCTCTTCCATCCAATCAAAATTCAACTTGTCTTAGTTTGGTTCCTACAAAATAATACCAGTTTCTATAAACTCTAGATCATTGATGAAATATTAAGATGAAGCATCCATACATTGTTCCATCTCCTTATTTACCATCTTGAGCTTCTTGATTTTATACAAAAAATCATGGTATGACTACTACTAATGATCATCTTCTTTAAGAGTACTCTCTATTTTATAAATAAACCTACATGGGTTGTCTTTATAGCTACCTTCTAAGGAAATATCATCTTTTATTTGATCCATATCCATTTGCAACAAATCTTCTTCTTCATCTATATATTTACTAATGATGGCATCTTGTTGACCTTCAATTACAATCTCTTTTACATCTTTAGGAATCCAAGTCATCCTAGATGCAACTTCTTCAATTATCTCATCTTCATCTTCATCTCTATCTTCAAATGATAAATCAATGACCTGCATGAAACCTTGAGATGCTCTTGCAATGCTAGATGTTCCTATATTAAATTCTTCATTAGGCATAGTCTCAAAGGTTTCAAAAATATTATAATGATAAGCCAAAATAATATCACAAAAACATATTTGTATGTTTTCAGATGATCCATTATTGTTGTCATCATGAGTCCTATTTGGAGGCCTATCAAACCTTTGAGAAGCATAGTTTTTATCATAGTCTTCCCTTGTATTTATTACTTATTCTTGTAACTGATGAAAGTTAGTGCTCAGTTATTGGATCATTTTTAATATTAAGTCATTTGAATTTTTTGGTGTTTTAGGCTTATAATTTAGAGGATTATTATTGGTTGTGGACACTAGATTTTTATGATTTTTTGAATGAAATCCACTTGTAGTGTTATTTAAGAACTCTAGGTGTTGTCCAAGATATGCATGACTTAGGAAAAATTGGTTATGAATTGATGCTAAAATTGGTATATTAGGGATGTCATTCTAGATGGGCCAATTTGAATTAACATTAGGGATAAAATACATCATCTAACCTTGAGGTTGTATTTGGTTATTAATGATGATGACTTTAGATAGGCCCAGTTCAACGTGTTTATGATTGGGAGAGACCTTTCTAGGAACATGAAGGTTATGGGATCCATATCATCCTTATAAATTTCTAAGGCTAAAGTCTCATTAAGTATATAAGGATTTATAGTTCTGATAAACATTTTTTGGAACCAAGCATTAAAGGCTTTGATGGTTTCAATAACATTCTTTTTAATTTTGAACTATTGATATAAGACACAAAGACTAATAACTTTGCAAAATTGATCAATGAAGATATTATTGAAGTCATTCTAGCTAGTAATACAATCCTATAGAAGGTTAAGAAACCATTGATAGGTAACATCTTTAAAATTAAATAGAAATAACCTACATGATACATCTTCATGAGTCATATTCATCAATCTCAGAGTAGCTTTGAAACTTTTAACATGTTCCTGCAACTATGGCAATATCATTTGGACTATACGAAGATAAATATCTTTTAAGATTTTAAGAAGGATCATGCACTATATTTGACACATTGATTAAAGAACCACCTAGTCAAGTCATACCTTGAACACATGAGTATCATGAACTAGTGAAGTAGATTGAGAGCTTGAATATTTTTGTTCACATCGGTCTCACTTTGGCAATTCCAAATTAAATACTTTAAATCATGTTTGAAATATGATGTGTCAAATCAATATTTACAAAGAATAACGATTAGATTTATGTATTAAGTGAAAATTGCAAATATTCATATAAATAACAATAAATAATGACACTCTTTAACTAAGCTAGCTCAAAAAACTATTCAATTATGTTAGTATGAATGATCTATACACATTCAAGCCCAAATAAACTCAATTTTGTAAAATATTTATGAATATTTGATCAAAAAAGCTATTACTAACCTCAAATAGGTTGGATTTATAGTTTTGAAGCCATCTTTACCACAACTAAGTATATGTATTCAAAGAATGTCAATCTTTGTCTAAATAAGCCCAAATATTGGTCTACAACCATGAAGATCACCAACCTTTACACACTTATGCTAAAGAGAATACAAATACGTAAAAAATAGAGTGATCTTTGATCAAAATACATCAAAACTAGAAAAGATCCTAAAAATTCACAAAGTTTTGTTAAATCCCTCTTTCTAGCACCAACAAAGCTCCCCCTATTGATGCCTAAATCTGTACCATAGGTGTCCAGAGTGTTTAAATTTAATCTCGTGTGATTTTTTTCATGGGGTTAAATTTGACATCCATGTGACCGTCATGTAACATCCGCACGACTATATTTGACATTCTGAAGATTGTCAAATTTAAGTTCATATAATTTTTTTTCATTGGCTTTAATTTGAAGTCCGTACGAACATCTTTATTTTTTGACTAATTTTGTAATTTTATATCTTGAAGTGTAGAACTCACTAAGGCACCAAATTTACAAAGAATAGACTTAATACTAAAAGGAACAAACTCGTTAAATCTATTGGTCCTAGGAGATTTCTAAATACACCTATAAAATGCTAAAATGAGCCCTTTTTCATAATTTTATGTGACGTCCATTTACCTATCAACAAAATAGTCTAAAGTTGCTTAAGAGCTAACTTTTCACACTCATAACTTTTGATGTACTATGTTACATGAGCTCAAACTTAGAGAAAGTATTTTTTGTACAAATGTGAATAAAACCATTTAACCATTTAATCTGAAGTTATAACTCGTGAGAGATATGACCTCATGAAAATGCTTACTAGGCTCTATTTGAGCTCTCTAAAAATGGTTATGGGAAAAATAGCGAAATGTAGTCGAGAGAACAACTTTTCATGCCCATAAATTTTGATGCACTATGTCGTATGAGCTCAAACTTAATGAAAATTTTCATTGTTTAAATGTGAAAAAACTCATTTTACCATTTCCTCTGAAATTATAGCGCATGAAAGATATGAGCTCATTAGAATGCCTACTAGGCTCTGTTTGCATCTGGAAAACATAGTCAAAATACTTTGGAGGGAAACTTTAGATCTCCATAAATTTTGACATGTTTCATCTTAGGAGCTAAAAATTAGAACATATGACCTATGAATATGAACAAACCCTTGATAATTTCTCTTGAAACATCTACATGTGTGAAATATGACTCTAGCAAACTACCCATTTATATTTTCTACTATTAGTCTAGAATGTTGAGATAAACACAATGAGGATCTAGTTGAATACCATGTACTTTTATACTTACTCTAAGAACTCTTGGCACCCCATATTATCTTTACAACCTATCCATGGCCTTTGTAAATTGATAAATAACACTTTAAATGAACTTATTTAACTTGAATTTTTATAGACTAAAGACTAGTAAAAGGCCAAATTAGGATTAAATCATGAAATTTAGACACAAAGTATTCAATAAAGGTCTCATAAAACATGTAACCTAAACATGAAGAATAGATACTAACAAATTTAGACAAAATCAAATTATAACCATGAACCAATAAGTTAGCTAGACCATGGTGTGGATGAGCTTAAAATTAAAAAAATAATGTTTGAACATGCTAGTGACACTCTGATGAAGTGAATTTTTAATTTTAAGGTACAAATTTGTACAAATTGACACAAGGGTCCCCATTTTTTAGAAATAGAGGACCTCAATAAATGGTGACTTCTAGGGAAAACATAATAATATTTTAGAATTTAAAGACTCTGGTTCAGACTGATAATTAAGCTACTTATTCTATTTAATCAGGTACCATCATTCAGATTAGTTCATGGTTAGAAAAAAATATTGTATATGCAAAATTAGGATCAAACATCAAAACTCAATCATGATGTGTGTGTGCTTTGATTTTACTTACTGATTACCAACAGATTTACAGAATAACTTCTAGGTTCATGGCTTTAATCATTAACACTTAATTTCAGTATGTTTGAATATTCATTAAGAACCATGCATTAGCTCAAGGAAGGATTGGGAATTCCTTTACTACCATCTAGGCATCTATATCCCCTAGAGTGATATATTTGGCTCCACCCATGACCTTCCTCCACTACCAACTAGGTATCTATAGCCTTGATGGAGATTACCAGAATCACCTTTTATTGAAAAGCCTTTGATTCTACAATAAGCTATTATTTTTGTATTTTTTAGATCATTTTTTAGCCTTCCAACAAATTTTGGGAACTAGGTTATCAATTTTAGGGATATGGTCAAGTGTTTGATTTTCAGACAATCAACTTTAGCTGTAAACTTTGTCTTAGGTAATTAATATTTTTTAATGTAAGCAATATTGTGTTCTAATAGTTTAATCTTTCATCTTACATGTACAATCCTTTTTAAAAACAAGATTAGATCATAAGAAGGTTTAAAATATCAATGAATAATTAACTTATCCACTAGTCTTTACTAGTTTCTTTAAACTACAACATCAAGCTCACATTCCATTAACCCATGATCAACCAATTTTGAAAGTTCATACCTTAATGTTTGAATTATGAAGGTCTTTAGTAGTCTAGATGAAATTATAGTTGAGGGATATCCAAAAAAACTTATTCAAAATCAAATAACAAAGCATAAAAGACAAATAAGTATGTACAAATGTTATAAATAAACAAAGGATAGAAAAGAAAAATTAAGAAGAAAAAAAATGAGAAAGAAACTAATATAAGCCCTATACTAACTTTATAAAATACTTATTTACAAGATCAAATGAAAAATTACTTAGTTTACTATAGAACCTTGAAATCTGAGTGTTTTTTGATGGCATCTTCCTACTAATAGGGGTATTTGGATGCTTAGATCTTCTAAATGGTGTGACTTGGGATCCCATATACATCTTCAAGTATATAGATTGAAGATATGAGTCTAAAATTTAATCTTCTTCCTCCCAAATCCTTCTACTTTGTAGCAGCAGTGCTAGACCTACTTCATCCATAGATAGGTATTAGATTTTATCATCCTCACTCAATAATGGTAGCTCAACTTACATCTTTAGACTAATGTCTTCATTAGGTTCTTTTTCAGATGGAAGTGGATAACCAATCTTTGCATAAAAATCTTCTAATTCATCACAAAATACTTCTTCATCCTAAGCAACTGAATGATGTTCATTTGAAATCTCATCATGAGAAACATGTTGGTTTCATAATGATAACCTATTTATGAAATCACATGATAATTTGTATTTTGATTCAAATACTTCATCTTCATCCTTGGTGAAGAGGGGCATCTCTTCCATCCAATCAGGCTTCAACTTATCTTTGTTTGGTTTCTCCAAAATAATACCACCTTATTATAACTATAGATCATTGGTGAAATCTTTAGATGAAACATTCATATGTTGTTCCATCCCCACATTTACCATCTCCAGCTCCTTATTTTTATTCAATAAATCATGGTATGACTATTTTCAATGATCATCTTATTCAAGATTATTCTCCATTTTAGAAATAAAACTATGTGGACTATATTTCTAGCTACCTTCTAAATAAATATCATCTTGTATTCAATCCATATCTATTTTTAGCAACTCTTCTTCTTCATCTACAAATATACTAGTGATGGCATCTTGTTGATCTTCAATTGAAATCTCTCTTACATCTTAGGAATGAAAGTCATCCTAGATGCAACTTAATCAATTAGCTCATATTTATCTTCATGTCTATCTTCAATTCAAAAATCAAATGCCTGAATGAAACCTTGAGATGCTCCTGCAAAGCCAGATGTTCTTGCAATAAATTCTTGATTTGGCATAGTCTTAGAGGTTTCAAAAATATTACAAATATCAGCCAAAACAACATCATGAAAACTTATTTATATGTTTTTATATGATCCATTATTGTTGTCATCATGAGTCCTATTTGGAGGCCTATCAAACCTTTGAGAAGCATAGTTTTTGTCATATTCTTCCCTTTATTTCTTACTTGTTGTTGCAATTGATGAAAGTCAATGCTCAATTTTTGAATCATTTTTATTATTAAGTCATTTGTATTTTTTGGTGTCTCAAGATCAAAAATTAGAGTATTATTATTGGATGTAAACACTAGAGTTCTATGATTTTATAGATAAAATCCACACGTAATGTTATTCAAGAACTCTAGGTGTTTCCTAGGACATGCATAACTCAAGGAAAAATGGTTCTAAATTGTTGTTAAATTAGGAATAATAGGGATGTCATTCATGGGATAATTTGAATTGATATTAGGCATGAAATACACCATCTGACCCTAAGGTTATATTTGTTTATTAATGATCATAACTTCAGAGTAGGCCTAGGTCAACGTGTTTATGATTGGGAGAGACCTCTTCAAGAACATGGAGGTTATGGAATCCATATCATCTTTATAAATTTCTAAGGCTAAAGTCTCATTAGGTCTATAAAGAGTTACAATTTTTTTAAATTTTTTTTGGAATCAAGCATTAAAGGCTATGATTATTTCACTAACATCCCTTTTAATTATGGTGAACTATTGATATAAGACACAAGGACTAATAATTTTTCCAAATTGATCAATAAAGATATTTTTGAAGTCATTAAAGCTTGTATGCAATCTTATGGAAGGTTAAGAAACCATTCATAGATAACATCTTTAAAATTAACTTAAAATAACCTACATGTTATGTCTTCATGAGTCACATTCAGTAACCTCAAAACAACTTTAAAACTTTTAACATGCTCTTCAACTATGACAACATTATTAGTACTATACAGAGATAAATATATTTTAGGATTTTGAGGAATATCATGAACTATACCTAGCAGGTTGATTAAAGAACCACCTCACCAAGTCATACCTTGAACACATGAGTATCATGAACTAGTGAAGTAGATTGGGAGCCTGAGGATTTTCGCTCACCTCAATCTCACTTTGATAATTCTATCTTAAGGAATTTAAATCTTGTTTTAAATATGATGTGTTACATCAATATTTACAAAGAATAATTATTAGATTTGTGCATTAAGAAAATTTTGCAAAGATTCATATAAAGAATGACACTCTTTAACTAAGTTAGCTCAAAGAATTGTCCAAATATACCAATATAATGATTTTTACACATTCAAGACCAAATAAACTCAAACTTGTAAAATAATTATGAATCTTTGATCAAAATATCTATTACTAACCTCAAACTAGTTGGATTTACAATTCTTAAGACATCTTTACCACAACTAAGCATATGTATTCAAAGAATGTCAATCTTTATCTAAATAAGCCTAAAGACTGGTCTACAACCATGAAGATCACCAGCCTTTACACTATTATGTTTATATATATATATATATATATATATATATAAATGAATGTATGTATGTATGTATGTATGTATGTATGTATGTATGTATGTATGTATGTATGCATGCATGTATGTATGTGTATGTATGTGTGTGTGTGTGTGTGTACATACACACACACACACACACACACACACACACACACACACATATGTATGCATGTATGTATGTATATGTATATAGATGTGTGTGTGTGTGTGTGTGTGTGTGTGTGTGTGTGTGTGTGTGTGTGTGTGTGTGTGTGTGTGTGTGTGTGTGTGCGTGTGTGTGTGTGTACATACACACACACACACACACACACACACACACACACACACACACACACACACACACACACACATGTATGTATGTATGTATGTATGTACGTACATACACACACACACACACACACACACACATGTATGTATGTATGTATGTATGTACGTACATACACACACACACACACACACACACACACACACACACACACACACACACACACACACACACACACACACACACACACACACTCACACACACACACACACACACACACACACACACACACACATGTAAAAAATAGAATAATATTTGATCAAAATACACCAAAACTAGCAAATATCTTACAAATTCATAAAGATTTGTTAAATCCCTATTTCTAGCACCAACAAAGCTCCTCTTTTTGATGCCTAAATATATACCATAGGTTCTTAGAGTGTTTAGAAATGATTTTCATTTTAGAATTCAGTACATGAGTTTTAGGTTATGATAATCCTATTATCTATTGGTGGAATAGAGGCAGAACAAGTGACTGTTTCATAATATTTATAATAGTTGGTAATTATGAGCCACCATGGTAAAACAACAAATCTATGCAAAGTATGCAATAATTATGTAAAGAATAGTAAATTATGATAAAAAAAATTAAATTAAGAATTATTTTAAAATAGATATTTATAATGAAAATTTAAACTAAGGTGATATAAGTCAAAAAAGAGCAAAAGAAAGGGTAGGACAAAAATAAATATTTTTGACCTTCATTCCAAACATCATGACAAATTTCATATTTGATCCAAGCATACACTTAAAACCAACATGTGAAGTGAGATACACACACACACACACACATATATGTATGTATGTATGTATGTACATGTACATATATCTATACACACACACAGAGATATATACACACACACACACACACAAAGATATATGTGTGTGTGTGTATTGATATGTATATGTATATGTATATATATACATACATACATATACACACACATACACACGCACGTGCACGCATGCACACACACACACACATGAAAAAAAATGAATAATATTTGATCAAAATACACCAAAACTAGCAAAGATCTTACAAATTCATAAAGATTTGTTAAATCCCTATTTCTAGCACCAACGAAGCTCCTTTTGTTGATGCCTAAATATGTACCATAGGTGCTTAGAGTGTTTAGAAATGATTTTCATTTTATAATTTAGTACATGAGTTTTATGTTATGATAATCCTATTATCTATTGGTGGAATAGAGGTAGAACAAGTGATTGTTTCATAATATTTATAATAGTTGGTGGTTACGAGCCACCATGGTAAAACAACAAATCTATGCAAAGTATACAGTAATTATGTAAAGAACAGTAAATTATGATAAAAAAAATTTAATTAAGAATTATTTTAAAATAGATATTTATAATGAAAAGTTAAATTAAAGTGATCTAAGTCAAAAAAGAGCAAAAGAAAGGGTAGGAAAAAAATAAATATTTTTGACCTTCATTCCAAACATCATGACAAAGTTCATACTTCATCCAAGCATACACTTAAAACCAACATGTGAAGTGAGATAACTTAGCCCAAATCATATCACATATCAAGTAAACTTATAAATAAGGTGGAAATAATGTAAATAAGAATCAGTTTCACTTTAAAGATTTTACCCCTATAAGTAAACAACATTAACCCAAATGCAAGAAGAGTATTAGAAATGAAATAAAACTAAAGACTTTCAGTCAATCTAGCATTGTTATAAGTTAATAGCTCTATGATTAAATATTCACACCAAAAATCCATAAGAATCATTCAAATATAAAAATCAAAACAAGAAAATGAGAGAGAAGCCATGATAGCAAACACATAGACAAAAACTAGATAATCTTTATAGAATTCCTTGCTTGTATTACTTACTCCAAGTTTAAAAAGTAATTTTGGTTCTAAAACTCCCCCTTCTCTATAAAATAAAAATACTTCCCTTTTATAGAATAACAAGATAGTATATTAGTCGGTCATAATACAAAAATACATAAGTGATAAGGACAATTGTCTTTTTTACAAAGTTCTAGAATACATTTGCTTTTCTAAAGTGGATTGACCTATAGGCCAATGTGCTAACAAACTAGCACATGCCTTTACAAAATAATATTCTATTTTTGAATATTAATTTTTTTTTTTTAAAATAGAATATTTCTAATTGGTTGGTGGGTCATGTGTTGATGAAGCTTCTTATTTTTATTAAAGAATACTCATGACTGTATTTGCATTGAGCGACTATTTTTTTTTTACTTCAGTTAGACATATATTAAAAACCTTTAAAAATTTGGTTTTTATTTCACAATTTATATTAATGAAAATCTTATAGGCTACATAACCTTGTTATCAAACTATTGGGACCCTCGATTTAAAATCCATCAGCTCGGTTTGCACTCTTTGAAAAGTGACTATGGAAAAACAACAAAAAATGCTTTGGAGGGCAACTCTCTATGCTTGTATCTTTTAGTGTACCTCATCGTGTGAACTGAGTCTTAGAATAAATAATCATGGTATAAATATGAACAAATTTATTTGACCATTTTTATTGAAACTATAGTTATTATAAGATATGGCCTCTTTAATATGCTCACTAGATTTTATTTGAGCTCTCTGAAAATGGCTTATGAGAAAAATAGTGAAATGTGGTCGAGAGGCCAACTTTGCATGGATATAACTTTTAATATGTTATGTTTCATGAGCTCAAAATTAGTAAAAATATTTTTTTTACAAATTTTAACAAACTCATTTGACCATTTCATCTGAAGTTGTTGCACATGAGAGATATGATCTCATGAAAATGCCCACTAGGCTCTGTTTGGACCTAGAAAATCAACCAAAATGCTTTGAAAGCCAACTTTGCATGCCCATAACATTTGATGTGATATGTCACATGAGCTCAAACTTAGCAAAAATATTCCTTGTATGAGGTTTAACAAACTTATTTAACCATTTATCTTGAAGTTATAGTGCATGTGAGATATGGCTTCATGAAAATGCCCACTGGGTTCTATTTGAGCTCTCTAAAAATGGCTAAATATAGAAAAAATAGTGAAATATAATCGAGATGCCACCTTTTCATACCCATAAATTTTGATGTGATATGTCACATGAGTAAAAATTTAGTAAAAATGTTCCTTTTATGAGGTTTAACAAACCCATTTGACCATTTGTCTTGAAGTTGTAGCATGTGAGAGATATAGCCTCTTGAAAATGCCTACTTGGCTATGTTTGCACTCCCAAAAAAATAGTCAAAATACTTTAAAGTCCAAATTTGTATGCTCATAAATTTTGATATTTTTTGCATGAGTTCAAACTTTGTAAAAAATATTCCTTATATGAGTTTTAAGAAACCCATTTCACCATTTATCCTAAAATTACGGTGCATGTGAGATATGACCTCATGAAAATTCCCACTACACTTTGTTTGAACCTAGAAACTTAGCCAAAATGTTTTGAAGTCCAAGTTTGTATGCTCATAACTTTTAATTCACTATGTAACATGAGCTCAATCTTAGCCAAATTGTTTATTGTATGAGGTTTAACAAACTCATTTAGTCATTTGTCTTGAAATTGTAGTGCATGAGAGATATAGCTTCATGAAAATTCTCACTGTGCTCTCTTTGAGCTCTCTATAAATGGCCAAGTATGAGAGAAACAATGAAATGTGGTCGAGAGATCAAATTTTCATGGCATAACTTTTGATGAATTATGTCGCATAAGTTTAAACTTAGTGAAAATATTCCTTGTATGAGGGTTAACAAACCCATTTGACCATTTGTCTTGAAGTTGTAGTGTATGAGAGATATGGTTTCTTTAAAATGCCTTCTTAGATCTATTTGCACTCCCATTTGACGTTTGCAAGATCGTATTTAACATCTTGAATACCTTTAAATTTAAGCTCACATAATTTTTTTATGGGCTTAAATTTGACATCCACATAATTGTCATGTGATGTCTGTGAGACCGTATTTGGCATCCTAAATACTACCAAATTTAAACTCATGTGATTCTCTTATAGGCTTAAATTTGATGTCTGTAAGACCATCATGTGACATCCATGTGACCGTATATGTCATCCCAAGGACCATTAAGTTTAAGCTCATGTAATTTTTTTCATGGACTTAAATTTGATGTCCACATGAATGTCTTCTATTTTTTATCCAACTTTGCAATTTTATATCTTGAAGCGTAGAACTCATCAAGGCACCAAATTTATAAAGAATGGACTTAATACCAAAAGAAACAAACCCATTAAATCCACTGGTCCTGACATATTTCTAAATGCACCTATAAAATGAGCCCCTTTTTCATGATTTTGTATGATGTCCATGTACCTAAATGGTCTATGACTACTTTGGAACCAACTTTGCACACTCATAAATTTTTACACATTATGTCATATGAGCTCAAACTTAATGAAAATGTTCCTTGTACAATTATGAAAAAACCTATTTGATCATTTTATCTAAAGTTATAGTGCATGAGAGATATGGCCTTATAAAAATGCCTACTAGGCTTTGTTTGAGCTCTCTTAAAATGACTAAGTATGAGAAAAACAATGAAATATGGTTGAGACCAACTTTGTATTCCCATAATATTTGGTGTGCTATGTCTCATGAACTCAAACTTAGCAAAATTTTTTTTTGTGTAAATGTGAACAAACCCATTTGACTATTTCCTCTTAAGTTACAACACATGAGAGATATGGCCTCATGAAAATTCATACTAAACCTTGTTTGCACCTGAAAAACATAGTCAAAATGCTTTGGAGGGCAACTTTGGATCTTCATAATTTTTGATGTGTTTCATCATGGAAGCTAAAAATTAGCACGTAAGATATAGGCATGAAGATAAATAGATTTATTTGATCATTTCTTTGGAAACATCCACACGTATGAAATATAACTCCAACAAACTATCTATTTAGATTTTTCACCATCAAAATAGAATGTCAATATGAACATAATGAGGAACCAACTGAATACTGTGCACTTCCACACTTACTCCAAGTACTCTTGGCACCCTATAGGATCTCTGTAACTTTTCTATGGCCTTTGTAAATTGAGAAATGACACTTTAAATGAACTTATTTAACTTGACTTTCTACAGACCAAAGGCTATTAAAAGGCCAAATTAGGATTAAATCATGAAATTTGGACATAGCTCATTCAAAGAAGGCCTCATAAAACATATAACTTGAACATGAAGAATAAATAATAATAAACTTGAATAAATTCAAATTAAAACTATAAACTAATAAGTCAGCTAAAACATGGTGTGGATGAGCTTTAAATAAAAAGATTATGTCTAAACATGCTAGTGACACTCTGATCAAGTAAATTTTTAATTTTAAGGTACAAATTTACACAATTTAACACAAGGTTCCCCATTTTTCAAAAATGAGGTTATGTTGACCTCAACATAGTATTTGTCAAATAAGAGACTATACTTATCACATTTTTTGGATGAAGTTATTTATAAATAATAATAGGTTGAGAAGTGTCCATGGTACCATAATTGGTTGCAATATTTTATTAAATAAGCATGGTATTTCCATCTTGGAAGTGATATGGAATTGGGGGAAGCTTGGATATAGGATGTGGTTTGGGGTTAATACTAGCAATAAAATTATTGAAGTAAGGAGGCTTTTTCTAAAAATGGTCAAGCTTGTGATGTTGGCGAGCAAGTTGAGACTCATGAGAATGGACTAATTTTAATATAGCTTCATCATTGTAAAGCATGGGTGGATGTCCATAATAATAGACATCCACTTTGATATCAATGATTTTATTACCTTGGTTATTACAATTATAAATTATGTGTCTTACGATAGTAGTTTTAACATCTAAGGTAATGTTACGATGTTGAGTAGAAGACATATATTCTAAGTTAATGCTATCGGGCTGATCATTATAGTAAGATATAATGTTATTAATCAAAAAAATTGTAGGTGGATAAATAATATAAACAAGGTTGATTATATCATATCAATCAAGAGAATCTTATAGAATTAATGAATTGGAAAGAATTATATCGACCAAGTATTTATCAGTGCGAATGCATCAAAGATAAATGATTGAATTTTGTTAGGTTGGTTGATGTAGACAAAGATAATATAAATAATGTGTATATCTAAAGAATGGGATTGAATTGTATTGAGTTTATCAATACCCTCAAATGTTATAGGTTTAAACTTTTCTTCGGCAAGCCATGAGGTATATTTTAAGGGTGGATTGGTAAGAGGGACATAATCTATAGGTTTATATTCAATATCAGATGATATATGAATAACATGAACATCTTGATTGAAGGCATATATTTTTACTAAGGTATTATAATAATGCACACATAAATTTCTCATAATTGGGCTTGGGACATAATGTAGGTATCATCATTAGAGGTATAAATTGTATATGTATCATATTCAATAGGGATATTGGTATTAGATACACCTATGTTGCTAAAATATGAGGAGAGATGGTTAAAGGTTATTTAATTTTTTTGGCTACCCCATATTTGTTACAAGTGAAATCATCATTTGTGTAAGAGGATTCATATGAGTTACATAGCGATGACTATCATAAATATCATAAATTAAAGGAATGGTGTGATCTTGTGGAAGAAGAAAATGAAGAAGCCATTATGTGATATATGGATGTAATCGAATGGTATTACAAATGTTTTTCAATTCATTAGGTTCATCATAATTAGAGTCTACAATAGTAACATGTAAATCATAATGAATGTTGATGAATTAAGTAAAATGAGAACTATTAATATGAGAAATCATAGGAATATGGTATTGAGATTTAGGATTTTTATGCTCCAAGGGTTTGGATCTGTCACATGCTTATAACATTTTCCATTATGGATAAATCTAATACATTGGCTACTAGAAGATGCAATAGATATCATATTATGACTCCATGGATGTCCTAAAAGCATGTTATAAGGCAAATAAATATCAAAGACCATGATTTTGGTTTGAATTATTTTTTCATCCAATTTTAAGAGGAATCCAAATACCACCAAGTGGTATTTGGTTGGTTTTATCAAATCCATGACAAGTAAGTAGAGTTTGTTTAAGGTTTTATTTGGAGTATCTATTTTTTTGGTTGAGCCAAAGAGAATATCATTAATGCCCAAATTTTCATCTACCAATACTTTTATAATTAATTTATTGTTTATTTTGATTTTAATAAAGAGTGGTGGATCATCAACTCAAAAAATAATTTCATCATTAATCATATCATATTTAGGGAATTATATGGTGGGTTTTCTGGAAAGAGATATTATTTAATAGTGTGAACTTATATGGGTAAGGGACCATCAAAATATAGGTATTGGATGATGGTTATTTGATGTATTGAAGTTTTTGTATAAGGAATTTGTGATTATAATTTTAAACTATAACTAACTACATGAGTGTAATTTCACAAGGCATAGAGTTAAGTTCATCTAGGAAGTTCTAATGAAATTTGGAAGAGGAATGAGCAATAGGCTTAGATTTATTAAAAAAGGTGCTCTTTTTAGGAATATTTAAAGTAGATTGGGGTTCCATATGTGTGGATAACTCATCACTACTGGGTATTTCTAAAGATGATACAATAGTAGTTTTAGTATCTCTTAGAAATTTTTACTAAGTGGAGGACTTATTAGGTTTGGTGACTAGATATTTGTGAGTGGGTTTATGATGATAATTTAATTTATCTACATTGACATACTAAGATTTAATATAATATTGATCATATTTAACATCAGTAGCATAAACATTTTAATTTGTATGTTGTGTATTTAGAACAAAAGGCAATTTTTGATATTTTTGATAGATAGATTTAGAAATAAATATCTTTTTAGAACATTTAATAGATTCATCATGATGATCCTTGATCATATCATCATGATTGAAATCACCTCCTAATATGAGGTAAACCAATTTATTTATAATAACGTGATATGTTTCATGAGAGTTACCAATATTGACATGAAACCAACAAAACTTGTTAGGATCATACCATGAGAGAGGAACAGTGGTAGTGTGGATGAAAGGTTTAGATGGAGGTAATAACTTCCTCATGTCTAAGATGTTCAAGGGTGGATGGGAGGGATTTTAAATATATAATTTTTTTGCTCATTTTTGGTTTGAAGAGGCTTAATTGGTAATGGTTATTTTATTAATTTAAGTTTGTAAATAATACTTGATGAGACTATGAGAAGGTTCAAATTGAGTCGTGAGAAAATCTTTTTGTTTAGCTTGATCAAAATAATATTCTAAATTTTGGGGAGATAAAATTAGAATCTCATATTTGAGATAAGGTTTTAAGGCAATGATAAATAGTTTGAATATATTATTATCACTCATTTATGATCTAATTAATGAGATAATGATTTCCATCATTTGATCAAGGTATGAGAGGATTATTTAAGTAATTTCTTATCATTGATGAAATGGCTAAGGCTTTTTTAAAGAAGATTAGTGTGTTAAAATTCCTTAACTAGATCAGTGCCTAAGTCTTATAGTTGTAAAATGGAATTTGGAGGAATTTTTTATACCTATAACATCTCCCATTGAATTTTTGATAAGAATTTTATTAGTATTTAAGGTATTAGTTTGGAACCATTCCTTTTAAATATTACAGAAAATAATTCAGGAAAATAGACGTATCATTAGTCCTATCATATGTAATAGTTGGAGAAATGTTTCTAATGTATATAGATACAATAAAGGGAGCTAACATTTCATTTTGAATATGTTTGATAATTTTGTGATGCATAAAAGGTTGGGAAATGATGTTCCCTTTGGCATGTCAAAGAGGAGGGGGAATAAAATTCTGATAATGTTGAGGCAATATGATGGTAGGTTGGCTCACCATTTGTAAGATATGATTTTGAATTTGGATAATTTGGGATCTATTATGTTTTTTCAAAAAATTCATTTGTTGAATCATATGTGAAAAAATTTGGGTTGTATCAATAGGTAGATATGGATTATTGGGAGGGGTGGAGTCCCTGTATTAATAATAGGAGCATTCCCTGAAGTAGTGATAGGATAGTTCTAAAGAGTGGGGTTTCCTAAGTTATTATTGATTGATTTAATGGTGAAGTAAATAAGTTTAGATAAAGTACCATTTGTGTTAGGGTTATAAATGATATTTTAATCTAAATTTTTAAAGATATGGGAGTCATTTAGGTCATCATTTTGAGTGATTTTCACCATGTTATAGTTAATAGATCTAGATGGTTGTTGGGAGTAGTTACACCATGATATGTGGTATTAATTGGTGGGTAAATTAGGTAATAAAGAGTAACCCATGTAAAATTTGAATGGCTTAATACTATCAATAAATATTCTAATATAATTTTTCATTATGCTAGTTAAATTGGAGGATCGATAGAATACATGATTAATTATAGAAAATGAATGTTATTATCCCAACATGATATAGAAGTTTTGGATAAAAAAATGTTAATGAAATATATTTGTTTGTGTTAATGGATTATAATAAAAATATAGTGAAAATGGTGATTGGAAAAATAGATTAGATTAGTCAAGGTTTATGTAGTTACACGAACTAATAAAATTAGTATAAAACTATATCAAGCCTAGTTGATGCGGTTGGAAAAAAATAAAAAACAACAATGAACAATAAATGTACTATATTAAGCCTAGTTGATGTAGTTACATAGGCATAATAAGAAGGATAGAACTATATTGAGCCAGGTTGATGTAGTCAGGTCTAGTAAAAATTAATAGAAATGGGAAATGTGTTATATTGGGCTTAGTTAATATTGTTATATAGGAAGAAAGGTGAAAGAACATATTACATCTAATATAGTTTATTTAGTTTGATAAGTAGAGAAAGAAAGAAATAAAACTTAGTAAACTCTATCAAACTAAATCATCTAGGCCATCATTTTGAGTTATTTTCACCATGTTACAGTTGATATATATAGATTATTGTTGTGAGTAGTTTCATCATGAAGTGTGTTCTTCATTGGTGGGTAAAGTAGGTGAGAAAGAACAACCCATGTAATATTTGAATGGGTTAAGACTACCAATAAATATTAGAATAGGTGATTTCATGATGTTAATTAAACTAGAGGATTGATAGAATATGTGATTAAGTTATAAAATGAATGTTAGTGACTTGACATGATATAGTAGTTTTGGAAATAAAAATGTTAACAAGTTATATCAGGTCAAATCAATGGAGTATAAGAAAAAATACAATGAAAATAGAGATTGGAAACATAGATTGGATCAATTAGAGATGATGTAGTTACACATACTGATAAAATTAGGATAAAACTATATTAAGCCTAGTTGATGTGGTTGGGAAAAATAGAAAATGATAATGACCAAGAAATATACTATATCAAGTCTAGTCAATGTAGTTACACATGGATAATAATAAAGATAGAAATATATTGATCTAGGTTAATGTAGTCAGATATTTAAATAATTTAATAGAAATAAGAAATGTGCTATATTAACCTTGGTCAATATAGTTATATAAGAAGAAAGGTGAAAGAAAATATTTCATCAAACCTAGTCGATGTAGTTTGATAAGAAGAGATAAATAAACAAAACTAAATTAAATATATAAAAATAAGTCATTTAGGCCATTATTTTGAGTTATTTTCACCACATTACACTCAATAGATCTAGATGCTTATTGGGAGTAGTTACACCATGAAGTGTGGTCTTCATTTATGGGTAAAGTAGGTAGGAAAGAGCAACTAAAGTAAAATCCAAATGGATTAAGATTATCAATAATTATTGTATTAGGTGATTTGATGATGTTAATTAAATTGGAAGACTAATAGAATATGTGATTAATTATATCAAATTAATTTTATCATCCTAACATGATATAGTAGTTTTGGACAAAAAAATGTTAATGAACTATATAGGGTCGACTCGATAGAGTATAATAAAAATACAATGCAAATGGAAACTATTAAAATAGATTAGGTCAATCAGGGTTGATGTAGTTACACATACTAATAAAATTAGGATAAAACTATATCAATCCTAGTTGTTGTGGTCAGAAAAAATAGAATTGTAGGTTACATTCAAGCCATGGTTAGTAATTGTCATGATAGTATGGGGGTACTTGTGCAGCTTATTAAAAATAATGTTGAGGGTGAAGGATTAATTAAGAAGCCCAAAAGAGTAAAATAAATGTCCAAGGGTAGAGATCAAGAGCTTATCAATATGGAACAAACCCCAAAATAAATGTTAGATAATTAGAATGTATCCATTAGAGGGTAAAATCTATTATTTCCTAGTTATTTGTGTTGTTTGTCTGCTTTTGGTATTTGTTATGATGTTACTGTGAAATGATTGTGACCTAACCTTTGGTTTCTTTCTATTTCATAGTCCAATTATTTTTTGATTATTCTTGGACTTTTGTCTAGGACTATGGATTTTGTATACAAGGGTAGAGTCCCTTTCAAAAAATCCACTTAACCCTTAATAAAAAATGTACTATATCAATCTAAATTGATGTATTTACATAAGTATAATAAGAAGGATATAATTATATTTATCCAGGTTGACATAGTTATATCTATAAATTTTTAATAAAAGCATTAAATGTGTTATATTGAGCCTAGTCAAAATAGCTATATAGGAAGAAAGGTGAAATAACATATTGTATCAAACCTGGTCGATGTAGTCTTATAAGTATATAGAAAAAGAAATAAAATTATGTAGACTATAATAAACTTGGTCTATGTAATCTAATAACATAGAGACAAATATATCAACATTGTATGATGTAGTTGTAACATAAAACTATATCGATGCTAGTCGATAAGGTCTAAAATATAGAATATAGTAGCAAGCAACAAATTTAAATTTTAAATATTTTTATTACTAAATACTTGACTAAAATAAATATTAGGTAGTTGTGTTAAAATGATGTGACCAATTTTTAGGCTGTCAAATATACTTTATTTTCCATTAGATAGTGTCAGCCTAATATTTCAAAGCATTGACTATGGAAAATTAACTTTCCCATATCCCACTAAACTTAGTTTCAAGTGTAAGTTGAGATAAATTTCTTGGTGTTAACTACTAATTAGTGCACTATAGAGTCATATAAATAGTTATCTTCTTAAGTTTCAATAAAAATGGGAATCCTAGTCATTTCCTAAAAATCATGAGATACGTTGAAACTAAAGTCTAGTTATAGTTCTATACTAATGCTATGAGTATTGGTCCAAGCCCCTTAACCCATGATGTTTGTAAAAATTAGACAATGATTGAAAATAAAACACAAATTACATAAATCATATCACATATTATTTTGTCCATGTTACTTGGGTATAACATGATTTCTTTACCTTCTACTCAGCATAGATCAGGTAGTCACCTTCTTCCTCAATAGGGATTGTTATATTACAATTACCATCGGATCACAAGTCACAATGCAAGTCAATGTGGGGATTTGAAGGCCAGAGTTCAAGAATGCAAGACTATAAGACAAATAATATATTTGTCCCCATAATAAAATAAGTAAAATATTTCACATCTTCCTAAAGAATACCATCCTTTAAACACATTATAGGCAAACATATAATAATTTATATAAATATTAATGGGTTATGTTGTACCCACATTCAAATTGATACATAGTGGGACTCAACTTTGTAGCAAGATAGTTTTTGAACAAATGGGACATCATATGAACTTAAATAAATATCCATTAAATCTAGATTCCCTTAGATACATACTTTTACCTATATCAAGTAGACTAGATATTGTATATTTAATGATATGGGTAGCCAATCTGAAGCTGAATTTTAACTTTCATTTATGTCAGTGTTGGTTGGCCGATATTGAAGAAAATCTTGAGGTGAAAAATAGGTGTATTAAATTTCAATTTCAAGATAGCAAAATGTGTGTGCCACTTGATGGGTACAATGATGCATATGTAATAAAAATTTATGGAATGCATTTACCAAAATACATTGCAACATGTACCATGATAAGTCATAAGACACAATGTCATATGAATAACTAGATCAAATTACCAAATAGTCCTTTGTATTTAAATTGGTAAAATGGTTAGTTCTTTACATTCAAATTGGGGAAATGGATGGATTTTTCAATTTTCCAAAAAATATTTCATAAACACCAAAATTTTTAAAAAAAAATAAAAAAAATTCAAAAATTTAAAAACACTTTCAATACCTACATGTTTTATTATCTCCTTGGCATCCATGTGTTATTTTCATGTTGAGGGATAGCATATCATTTACTCCTACATATACATACATAGACATACATAGATACATGATACACTTATGGGTGTTGTGCCCTCCCTCTACTCATGTCATCAGGACATTAGGGGCATCCATATTATATGATATTGATATACATAGGTTATATGATTTAATGATCACTCTACAGAATTATGTTTGAGATTACATATATACTTACACATGCCTATTATACATGATTATACGTTACATAGGGTACTTGATATGTTATGTACTTGACATTTTTTCTATCACATTCAATCCATGAGCCACTATGACATGTTTATGTTGGTTGCTTATGCTTTTTCCTTCACATACATCCTTAAGTGTTTTGCCTTGCTATTTCCTTATTTTTTCAAGCATTTGCATATGCTTCATTTTATGTGGCCCATGTGGCTATATTTGCCTTCTTGGACATTTGAATATGTCATTGAATTATATGGAAATTTGAATATGTCATTCCACTGCATTTTGGATATTTGACTAAGTCATATCCATTCAATTTCATGGTACTTGAACATGCCCCCTATTTTTGGTCTCCTTGGATCATTGCCTTTTAACTTGTTTTTGAGTGCTCTTGTGTGTGTGTTTGTTTTCTTGTTGATATTTTAAAGTTAATATCTAGACATTTTCATGATTTTTATCATGCATCTTAGGGATAATTTGATCACATCAGTTCTATGCACTTTAAATATTACAACTATCTAAAAATATTTCCTTATATATGCTACATGGTTACATTCATAGATTTATAGTCATCTTACCCTTTTGAGGTGAGATAACTACTAAGTACTTTTTTTTACCTAAAATAAAAAGGGGGCCATATTAGTGGGGGCTTGTCATGGTGACATGGCTTCCATATTTTTCATAGTTTCTAGATTATAATGGGGGTATGCTTTGGAAGGAAGTGCTCCACACTCACATAGCATATGTTACTTACACTAGTTTGTAGATTCAATGGGGGCATGCCATGATGACATGGATTCCACATATTTATATTTTCAGATTCAATGGGGGCATGATTGGGAAGCATGTTCTCCACAATACATTCAATATGGTACTTCTAATTCATATATTCAATGGGGCATGCTTTGGAATCATGTCCTCCACACCTACTCAATTTTTAGCATCTCTAATTTATAGTGGGGGAATGTTTTGGAAACATGTCCTCCACATTGGTACTTATATTATTTTCCTATTTTTTCATATAT
>JARHVA010010912.1:0-113947 GCA_037957365.1 Torreya grandis | reverse complement strand
CCTAACCATGACTTTTGAAAGATATATTAAAGTATAAGCACTAAACTAGAGATTCATATATAGACATAATTACTTCATCTATAAAATCTTTAGTGAGAGGTGTATGATATAATAGAGGAGATTCTACCAAAGTATCCACAAGTACATGTCCCTTGATTGTTTTTTGATTGAAATACTCAATATAAAACTCACTAAGAAGCATGAACCACTTAGATATTCAACCTATTAGAGCTGTTATAGATCAGATATATTTAACTCAATCAATTTTAGTAATGATATTTATTTGATTATTGAGCATATAGTGACATATTGGTTATGAATAAAAAATAACTATGAGACATGATGTTTGTAGAAGAGAGTAATTGAGCTTATATGACACATTTTATTAATTAGTATTTACTTTTTCTTCCCCTTGTTCATTGTGTTGAACCAAAAATGACCCTAGTGCATATTGTGTTGTTAATATATATAACATAAAAGTATTTATTGGGGTAGGTGGAATTAATATGGTTGGATTGGAAGGATATGATTTAATATTTTGAAACACTTTTTGACAGTATTCATTCTAATGGAAAGGAGTGTCTATAACTATAAATGTAAAGGGGTGACATATGTATATATGTTGTAAAATGAATATTCAGATTGTTTAGATTTTACCTTGAAAATTGTACACATGCTTGATATTTTTGGGTGGAGACATGTCTATGACATTTGTAAAATTTTAAGGATCAACCTCAATACCTTGATTTGATACTATGAATCCAAATAAATTTATTGAAGTAACCCCAAATTCACATTTTTTTGGATTTAAATTGATCTTGTATTCTCTCATTCTTTCAAAAATATTGTATATGACCTTGGGAAGTTCTGATCTAGTCTTTGATTTAGCAAAGATGTCATCTAAATAGTCTTCCATGATGTCATGAAGCATGTCATGGAAGATTAATAACACTATTATTTGATAGGTAGCTCCAGTGTTTTTAAGGATAAAAGGAATTACTTGATAAATAAAGTGCCCCATGGTGTTATAAATTATGTCTTATGTTGGTCCCTTGGGAACTACTGTAATTTGATTGTAACCCAAATAAAGTGCCCCATGGTGTTATAAATATCATGACCTATGGTGGAGTCTATAATCATGTCTATGTTTGGCAATGGTAAATCTATTTTGAGCATGCTTTGTTGATTTCCTTGAAATTTGTACATACTCAAATTCCTAATGGTTTCTTTTATATTGTTAGTATATTAGATATACATTCAAAATATTCAATAAGACATATGAAACCAATGTCAAATTAAATTTTAAATTCATTTTTCACAATTAAATCTACTTTGGGATGCATATTTCTATTTTTTATTGGTTTGGCATCCTTATCGACAACAATATTATGCACAACTAATGATGGATCTAAACTTGGCATGTCAACATATGACCATGCAAACATGTCTGATAATTTTTTTGAGTAAGAATGTGAATTTTTTTTGTTCTTATATCTCAAATGATGCAATGAGTTTCAAAAATTTTGGATTCTCATTTGTCTTCGATGTTAAACTCAATAGTGTTTTCAATTAAGAGGGTCAATTCTTCTTCATATTATGTATGAGTTGGAGGAAGATTAAATAACCCCCTCAAGTTATTCATGGTTTGGATTTTCTATATAAAGTGTAAAGTTTGTTGTTGTATTTATTTTTTGGTGTTGATGTAAACTTAAAATCTCCCCAAAGTATGCAAAACCATCCAACTAAATTGAAAATCCATTTTTGTGGTCCCCTACGAGGATATTATCTCTAACTCTCATAAATTTAGATGTTTTATACTCATTATGGAAATGATCACGTAGAGGTGATGGTTGTTAATTCTATTGAATAATGTTTGTATTGTTAAGCTAAATAATTATAATGGTGTTTGTTGATACTCAACTATCCCCTATTCCCAGAATGGGGATCCTTATATTTGAATTTTCTAAAATGCCTAAGTGTCAAGTTTGATAAGTCATTTGGTTGTATAAGAAGTTTGATTTAATACTTCCTATCAATTCTTGGTTAAATATTCATGTTTCAATATAATTTAATTTTTTTTAAATACTCAAATTATTTATAGGTTGCTTTACATTTTCTTCAAGTTCTAATAAATTATTAATCATGAATTGATTCAAATGTGCAGACAAGTTCCACCAAGAATGTTAAGTCTAGTTCCCAAATTGGCATGAACACCTTAAAGTTTTGTAGGACCTTCATCTGACTAAATTTACATTTTGTTTCAAGAATTTACTCATGTAGTCTCACTTTAAAATTCTTTTAATTTGCCTATGATGGGCGATTGAACATCTTCAGAGTCTAACTTAGCTCCTTGTATGAATTTTCAAGACATCAATTTAAAGGTATCAGTTCATGATGCCTCACAAGATGTCAAGTTATAGAAAGGATTAAAAAAGGATACTCGTTCTTTAGTATGCCATATGACACCACCAAAGAGATCATGAACAAACTAGATGCTGGAATTCAAATCCATGGGCTACATGTCAAAATACTAGATCTTGCAAGCAAGCCCCTTAAAATCTAAGCCACCATACATCCCATTACATCTAGCATTTCATGAGATGATGCCGCATGTCCCAAGCACAATCTAAGAAAACCTTTCAAAGTGACAGGTGTCTCCTTCATACTCATACAAGACCAACATGTGTCAACACCACATCACATCTAATCCAAATTTCATGAGACCCTTTCAAGAGTGATGTGTGTCCCCACCAAACTTTTGAGATGATTCCATGTGATTCCCTTAGATTGATATGTGGAAGCTCCTGTATCATCTGATACAAAGATTGATGGTATCTAGCTATCTGAAGCTATTTTGAGAATGACAAGTGGTAGAGAGATGAAGAGAAGCTCAAGAGAATGACATGTGTCCCCTTTAGAACCGTGTAATGATGACACTTATCATGACCATAGAGCCTCATCTGAAGATCAATAAAATTACCTCCAAGAGTGATATGTGGATCCCTCCAAGATGTGTGTTTAACATAAAATCACCGATAGTGGTTGAGACCAATCAAGAATTGACACTTGCCCAAACAAGGTCCTAATTTATTACAAATGATGAGTGGCACTCCTATATCTATCCAAATTAGAGGGCCCCACCCTAGAGCTCACCACAAATTAGAAGATGCCATGTGGCAATAATAAAATGAGTTATCACATAGAGATGTATCTCGAGAGCTTGAGACCAATAAAAAAATGAAACATTTCTAGATTTGAGCCAACTAAGTAGTGTAGTCATTTTAGGCCCCATAAGTGCCTACTTGGAGCTAATGTGGCATGCCACATTTCAAGTGGTGTAAATATTTATCATTAAATCCAAAATTTATGATAAATCAAAATAAAATTAATGCTAAGATTTGAATACAAAGGTGATGAGCTGACCATTAATGATACAAAAACTACAATTGCCATTAGCACTGTATTAATCAAGGTAATATTCAAAAGGCTACTCAACTTGACTATTGCTACTCACATTTACATTCAAAGCCCTAAGTATTTTCCCTCTTTACTCTCTACATTCCAAGCTAACCAATATCAAACCCTTTATGAATTATGCCTAGACCATCATTATTAGAGCTACAAAGTAGCAAAAAACTACAAGAGAAAGTCAATTACTACCTAAGATACTAAAAAAATGACTCAATCAAGACCCTCCACTTTGGGTAATGGTATTTAATTTATAAGTGATGATTTCTTATTTCAATATGGTAACTTAGTCATGTTTAAGGACATAGAGTTCATCTTTGAGGCCATAAACTTGTGGGACATACATTATTTTAATGTTTATCATAATGTTGAAGGAGCCATGTATCTCAAAGATTATGAAACTATGCCCCACATTATTTAACATACTTTTGATATTCTTGCAATCCAAACTATCAGTCTTGACAAAGTTATAGCAAAACCAGAGGTCATACCTTGTGTTAGCCTAGTCTAAGTTATCTTTGGGAGCATAAGGTGTGAATATGTATTGCTCAAGTCCATGAACCAAGGGTTTCCAATTACCTTCATTGCAAGGCTAAGTTTTGAAAGCTATTATGACCTACCCTTACCATATCTGGACTTCAACTAAAGTGTCATCAATGGCTAGTATAAGGTGCGCAAGATAGAAGCTATCTTGGCTTCATGGACATCAAACCTAGCTAGAGTCTTCATGGATGACCAAGGGAATATACCCATCTCCTAGTTTAGATAGGGGTCAGGATCAGATTCACCCTACTTATTAAAGTATTTGGTAATACACATATCAGATACATGGATATAAAGACCATCCCACTATTAAAAATAATCTTAGAGGACCACTGAATTCCTTCACTTGGAGACATTACTAATAGTAAATTGATCACTACTATGGAGGACACATGAAAAAATGGAGATCCATTTTATATGATGAGCTATCTATTAGATACCATTTGTGTAACTGCACAATTAGGGTAGAGCACATGGAATCTTGAGCGAGATGAAGTGGTACCTCAAACATATTCTCCAATGTATATCCACCACTTTTGGCACTATATAAATATAATTATAAATGACTTATATCCCCTTGTCTACAGTTCAATCATAGATTGTGAAATGTAGAGGGTACCATCTAAGGTTAGGTAGGCATTGAGAGACATAGGTAGCTTCCAGATCTAACCCAATTATATAGTCATCTAAGTCGAAGGGGTAAAGGTAGCTCCCTTCAGGCTACCAAGGTATGTGCCAATGAAGTTGGTATAAGAATAAATAGCTTACCAAATGCTTCATGGAATGATGGCCTCTTCAAGAGGAAGAAGAAAACACCCCCACATAAGGTTCTTTACCAATTGGGGAAAGCCAAGGTGAAATAATGACAAGATGTAATAGTGGTATCATGGCATAGGGATTCATACCTATTACCCAAAGATGAATGAAATATGTGGGATCTTAACCAGGTTATTATCAGGAACCTCATCAAATTCAAGAGAGATGTGAATATTGAGTACAAGAACCAAGATGAGGTGTATGATTAGATATACCTTGATGTAATGAATGACAAGATGGTCTTGAGGAATGTGGCAAAGAAGAACATACCACTTGAGATGAGAATTGATCAAGACAAGGTGAAAGAAGACATAGTGAGACCTCAACTCCTACCAACTCATGAGAACATGTTTAATGTGGACTATGAGGAGAAAGAAGAAGAGGAAGAAGAGGATGACACTACTCTTATTAGAAACAGACCCTGTAGGCCCCCACTTTAGGCCACTCCAAGTGGGCAAGTCACACCTCCAATATTTGTGTAGAGGGAGCCAAAAAACTAGCTTAGTCCTGCATAAGAGCCTAAAATCACCTCTACATCTATTTAAGAAGCTATCATATAAAGTTCATACCAACTAGGTCCTAAAATCATTGATCTAGAGGAAGGATCCCCATAGTAGGGAATTGAGATTTCATTAGAAAGACTCTATACATTATCTAGGAGGATTTTTTAGAGAGTGTACACATGGAAGAAGTCTCCAGCATCTTCCCAAGTCCCTAATATAAGTATTCCCTTACATTCTTTCTCATTAATTAACACATTTAAAACTGCCCCTATTGTTGTTGCTCGTGTAACACCCATGTTCACATCTCCCACCACTACTTCCTTTGGAGGAACCATTTCATAATTCATCTCCCATGCCAATGCCAAATTTCCACCTCCACTAGACTCCCATAGTACCAGTGGTATCAAGGCCATGTATTATACTCCATCCTAAGTAGTAAGTATAAGTGCATCTCTCACCCTTAGATCCATTTTACCCACCAAACCATTGAGGCCCATTCTAACATCATTCACCTAGAAAATTCCACCTCGTCTCACCCCAACAACCAAGTTGATTAGGCCCAAAACATTTCCCTCATTTAATTTAGACATAGGCCTAGCTAAGTATTTATTTGATGCATTGAGCTAATTGGACCCAGCTAATTTGTACATCCTAGCCATAGCTTTAGCTTCTTCTTCTACCCAAGCATCCCCATTGAAATAACACCTATTGTAAGCAACTTCTATAGATACCACAAATTGGGTAAGAGACATGATGAAAACAATAAGATAGGGGAGGCCTTATGTGAGCCAATCTCTAACCCATATTGGGATGAGGTTTGACCCCACCACTAGTACCATGAAGAGGATTATTCAGAGATAATTAGAACAACCACAGTATATCTCACGTGTGATAAATGAGAGTGAATAACCACTCTTCACTCTGACCAAGAAAATAAAAATAGGCCTTGGAGAAGTGCAATAATATGTCAAGACCTGATGTTCACAGTATAAGCACAATTAGAATTCAATATTGCTATAATGAAGGGAATGTAATATGAGTTGTAAATGTTGAAAGAAAAAATGTTGCGTATGGTACTAGACCACACTTTGATTTCAATAATAAACACTATAATAAATGTTTTCAACCTCTAAAAGGTTATGAAGAAGAGAGAGGGAGAAGGGATCCGACAAGCCAAGGTGATGACAAATCTTGACCAAAGTCTCATCCATTATGACACCAAGTTGGCAAACTTGGCAAGAGTGGTAAGAAGTAACAAATTCCCTGATCTCAAGGTTTTGCCTCTTGAGGGCATAGTACCTACACATATCATCCTCATGAACATGAGGAAGCTCTTAAAGACTTGGTTTGATCAACTCAAGGATGAAAACACATCCTTTAATAAAATTGAGTTCAAAATTTCCCACTTGTTGAAGGATGCCATGATTACCAAATTGACCAAGCCTAATGGCTCCTTCATAAAAGAGCAAGAGTTTAGGGCATATATGAAGGTCTTCATTGCATGGTTTCAATATGATGTAGAAAATCCTAGGATAGTATTATAAGTGATAGACATTGTGGTGTTTTCCAACCAATGGTTTCAGAAGGCAAAGGCAATTGAAGAGGCATTAAGGCCCATACTCATGAAACATGATAGGCTGATCCATGATATACTAGACCTATTCAGACCCATGATCCTATATTTTTACAAAATAGATAGAGATTATAAATCATGTGTTGTAGTATGGACCTAGGAGGGGAATGAGATGAAGAAAAAACAACAACAACAATAACAAGTGGGCCAACAACAACCTCTAACCCCTTAGGAATATTTTGTAATCTTTTTGTATTTTCAAATATAGAATATTCTATTGTGATGTGGTGGTTTGGGCCACTTGCCAATATTTGGGAACCACTTATGGTCCCACTCAAACTAATATTAGGAATTTGAGCTTATAAATGGGGGTCTCCCCTCATTTTGTAAATCAGAAAACACTTATTGTAAAATTCAATACATAGAGCCAAAGAATTCGAGAGTCTAATAACAATGTTTTTTAGTGTGGTTTTGTGACTTATAAATTATCATGATTTAAATTTTTGTTTATTTCTTTTATACAATATAGTTAGGTAATTACATCTCATATATGAATTTTTTATCTTGGAATTAATGCTAGGCTAACTAATTTGGCAGTATACTTGCTCTATTTTTTCTCATTAGAAACTAAACATGTCATGTCATTTATTATAAGCGGGTTATCTTTATGTAATGTATGTTTTCATATGTATGAATTTTCATTCCTTAGAAGCTTCAATTTCATTAATTCATCTTTGATAATTATGCTAGGGATGGTAAATGTTAGTTTCAAGTGATTTGCATTTTGAAGTTAGTAAAATTAGTACCTTCTTTCATCTTAAGCACAACTTATTTTCTGCCCTACCCTACTCTTTTAGATCCACTTATGAATCATCTTAGTTTAGATCATGTTGTATACATCCACTTTTCATTTACATTTGGAAATTAAATGGCCAACATTAATATAATTCACAAAGATTGGTAGGAAATTATGTCATTGCACATACAACTGGTATTCCTATAGTAGGGTTTGCCTGCAGACTTCAACATGGTGATCACATATTTGCCATTTTTGATATTCCAAGCCATAATTGTACAAAAAAATCAAGCCCCAAGTCATTCTAGGAATTTAAATTGAGTTTCTACTTTCCCCTTTGTTCTCTAGTGACATAGGGAGCACCAAATTTGCATCAATAAGGAGTGAATAGCTGGCGCTAGAAGAAGGCCCTTGTGTGACTATTTTCATACATCTTTATTGAATTATGAATGTAATTCATTATACACATGTTTAATTCTTTCAAAGTACATGAATACTATTAAATAAAACTAAGGATTTACATTCTTTACATTAACATTTATATTCTTTGAAAGATTTCATCAAAATTAGTGTTCATTTGTACAAATTTGGTAAAATAATTTAGATATTTACTTAAATAGATGCAAAGATAGGTAAAATGCCTTGTTATTTACACATATTAGAGGTTATTTTAATCATATTTTCAAAGTTTGGTATAAATCTATTAAAGAACTTGGATATTTTTACAAAGGTCACTCTCTAAGATGTTGCGTATACTGGATCTAGACATTTAAGATCTGAATTACTTTATTTCATTTGGATTTAAGTGAATCTTTGCATTACTTTGTATTGAATCTATCTAACATTCTCATAAAATTTAATAAGGCATATAAATCCTTTGAAATATTGATTTAACATCGATCTTTACTAGTTTTAATATAAAGGTAACAAATATTTATGTAGGTTTTGAGAATTTTGAAGTTTCTAAGCTTAGATATTTAAAGATCAATCTAAAGATACTTGATCTAGTCCTTTCTATGTTAAGTAGGTTGATATTTGTGACATTTAGCAATTGTAGAGGATATATTTGTAGTTTCTTTGCTCTTAGGACCTATTTCACATCCTAGAGTTGCATAGGATTTGAACTAGATATCAATATGATCTTAGGATCCCTTTAGCATCTCTATAAACCCATAGGAAAGTGAGAGTAGACAAAAGTAGATGTAGAAATTCTAGGACTCAACCCAATTATCCATCAAACTAGAATTTATGACCCCTTATGCCAGTCATGGCATGGTTAGCTAGCTCACCCATCAACATCCCTAGAGTTGTGAATGATTTGACTAGAAGTCCAGAGAAGTATCTACCTCTCTTTACCCCCACTATTAGGGTGATGATTGAAGAACATATCAAGTCCTTCAAAGCATCTTTGAGGTTTCTTAACATCATTCATGAGGATGTGGCTTATCACCTCTTACCTTTAACATTTTGACATGTCTCATATGATTATTTCCTTAAGATTCCCAATTCAATCCCCCATTATCACCCTTATGGGATGGAATAAATTTAATGACACCTTTATCACTGAGTTTGATAGGGTAGTTAGCCTAAGAATAATGTACCAATAGTTTACCACCTTGAAGAGGGAACCAAAGGAATTATTGATCAATTTTGACTCTTGGTCAAAATTGGTCAACCCATAATTTTTTTTAAATTTTTTTAGAAGTTCATCCATGTCATATAGGGGTATATTTTCAGTATAAAACATATACTTATCCATAGTCCATCCTTGGTCCAAAGTCTAGGCCTAGAACTAGTCAAGTCAAAGAAAGTCAACTCTGGTCAAATAGAGTCAAACTTGGTTAAAAAGTGGAAATATGTGTTTTGGGTCATATTTTGGTTTCTAACATGTTTTAATGTCATTTTATGCAATTCATTTGTATCTCACTCTCAATGTGCAAAAAGAGCTTGTGGGCCCACTCTGAGCTAGATTCAAGGGTTTGTACAGATGGAAGGTGGCATAAGGTTAGCTCCAAGTAGAGGATCAATGTGGAGAAGGGTATAGGAAGTTAGTGTCAGCTTTTGGTAGGCCAATATTTAGTTATAAGTTAGAAAGGGTAGTTACTCCTCAATTTTAAGCCCTTTTGGGCACTTGTATGGCCACCACCATCTAATTTTAGTTAAAAACATGGATGGGGGGCCTCTTCATCTCCCCACATCCATTTCCATGCTCAAAATTGAAATAGAGTTCAAAAATTATCTTCTACAACTCATTTTCCTATTCTCTCCTCTTGACACATAAAGTAAGCTTAACTTTAGACACTTGGTACATAAGGTACAAGTAGAGTTAGAGGGAGTGCTTCTATAGGTGGATTGTGACCTGAATGTACTTAATTTTAGTAATAATAGTTTATGTTTTTGTGACTTCTCCTTTATGACCAATTTCTAACAATCCAAGTAACTTTTTAAAGAATTGCATACAAGAGGGGTAGAATTATGCATCTATTTTGAGTTTTTAGTGATCCTTGGAGATAAGTAAGATTGATAGGGTGTATTTAGGTTGGAATAAGGCCCTATTAATAATGTTTCAAATATCTAACATTTCACTTCTTTATGCTTGAAGGATTGGCAAAGGAAGGTGCTAGTTTCATGAGAGTTCCAAGGTTGACTGCCAACTATGTTTCAAAGCATTCAAGGAGCTTATGTAATGATAGTGACATGTTTTATTTTCATGCACAAGTTATCTTTTCATGTTACCATCTAAAGGAAATCTCAACTATTACCATTCCAAGGCCAATTGACTCACTTTTGCATGTTTCACTGTCTTATCAAGCTCAATCAGGCTATACATATCCATGAGAGGTGTATGGAAGTGAAAGAGGAGGGAAGAATATGGTGAAATACATATCAAGTCCATAAAATCCAAAAAGTCATGTTTTGCATAGCCAAAGTTCCAAGATGCTACATAAACCACTATCACTTCAAAAGAGACCTTTTCAACTTTGGGTTCTCAGTCCATAAAAATAAAAAATAGAGGTCTTATGCCTTTTTTAAATTAAATTTTGAAGTGGTAAATGGGACATTTCTCCTTCTCCAATGATTTGGCCTTGTATCCCTATCTAGATAGTCTAACCACGCTAAATTTGATAGCTAAATTTCAAGTGGAAAGCAAGTTTGGAGCTCCTCTAAAATAAAAAAAGACACTAAAAATCAACAGTCATATCTATAGGATTCCCAAGGGCTCTAGATGTTTGAAATAGGTGTGAAGGTCCTAGACCTTTCTCAAGGGTGGGAAATAATCCTAAATAGATCAAATCATACTCCTGAGTAGTTAAGTTCCTCATGATGTAGTGGTGGCACAATATGACCTTGGAGGGTCATACCCTATCCATATAATAGGGGATTAAGAGGAAAGTGAGTAAAAGGTTTTCAAACGTGTTAATTATTCAATTTATAGAAGGGTTTTCAAGATAAATAAAGTTATATGTTTCATTGGAAATGAAGGAGGGAATACAGGAACCTAAGACACTTCATCTATATCTTAATGTACTAGAAAACATCTTACATGCCTGACTGAGATAGGCATCCACAAGGTAGAGTAAGTAATGAGAATAGAGTTGAAAGATTGGTATAATGGGATAGTGTTTAAGGGATATAATTGGATGATAATCTAATTTACTTGAGAACATAACGATATTATGAAGTTACTAATCATCAAGAGCCAAAAACATATCCAAAGCCTTTGAAAACACACCTACAACCATGGTATAAAGATGACCAACAATTAGGGTGATGATTGTCAATAGTAAAGTGATTGGTTTTAAGGGTGAATTAAAATTACCAATTAAGTTTCATAAGAGATATATGTTGTTAAATATATTCTAAAGGTCTTGTATATGCTTGGAAGAGGATATCATACAAGAAAACACCTACAACATGCCTATTCACAACAAGCACAGTCAATGACCAAAGGTGAGTTGGAATCAAAGCAAAGAATGTTGATGGAGGGGGTGAAATAAGGAGTTGATTTAAAGATAATGGAAGAATTTTACTTAAATTGGATTTAAATGTCGCAACTTTATGAACAATACTTAAGACCAAAAAACCCCTTAAACCCTCCCAAAACCCTTAGATAGACTCGATGGTAGAAATCAAGAAAAAAGTGCACTAAAATGAAGAAATTTGAACAAGTTAATAATATTAAAGTTTTATAGGCCTCCCATAGGGTTATACACATAAATTTATTGTATGGATCTGTACAAGATAGGGGAGAAAGGGGCTCACTTTCACCATTTTTGATGGTGTGTGAATTGTAGAGTGAGTTGGAAGATGAAACAAGTTTTGAGAGGAATATATACACTTGAAATAACCCTAAAAATTCACTTCAACTCATGAAAATTATGATAAGTTTCCTAAATAGGCTTTCACTTTTGGCCACTCCAACAAGTCAAGTAGTGAACTTTGAGGCAAAGTGATGAAAAGTGGTAAAGAGGGGGTTTTAAAGGTTTTTTCTTACATATGATGATTTTTAAGGCCTTGAAAAGTGTCATACCACCCCTTGTATGAATTATTTATAGGTTTTGAAGGTTTTGAGTGCCAAATGGTAAAGGTGTATGGAATGCATACTTTTGAAACTGCCTTAGATGATTGTGCATGCCCACAACAGTAGGAGTGATCAGAGACCAAACTAATGCATGGATTATGTTTTTATAACTCCTCCTATCCTTAAAAGCCATTATAATTTAGGTTTTATATGGAAAATAGGATTTTTGGAAGGTTACTCAAGTAGGTAGTTTTTTGTGCAAGATTATCAGTGTTATGCCATTTTTCACCTCCTTTGTGACTTGTTTTGACAAGTGTGCATACTGACTTAGCATGTCTCACCTCACCCTATTTCACATGAAAATTTAACTCCTCTTTTTATATGGACACATGTCCAAGTGACCCTTGGACTTCCTCTTGCTTGTTCTCTCTTTGGGTTATAATTATGCATTATTTTGGCTTGTTTAAGCAGCCTCCATTGGTTGATGGGGAAACTTTAGCCAATTTTGTGCATGAAAAACTCTTTAAGAAATAATAAAAGTGTTGATTCCATTATTAAATTTCAATATTATGTCATGACTTGAATCATCTTGGCCTAGTTTAGTGAAGCTGTCTTTGCTAGCTTTTGATTCTTGATGCTTTACCAAGTTGCAGATAGATAGTTGTTACATGTCCTTACCAGTATTCCTTCTAAGTGTAGAAATATTATAAGTGATCCATGAATGTATTATTTTGGTGTCATTCAGTTCCTTCATAATAATTATTTCCTTGTTGAATCTAGTTTGTGAACTATTATTACAATGATAGCTCTAAAATTGTGAGTCTTGTGCAAAAAAGCATATTGTTCATCTTCAAGTAGTATTTTTATTCAAGTGTGAGGAAAAATTTACATTGGTGTATCACCTTTTAGTTATTTTCTAGTTGTTTTCCTTAAACTCTTTTCACTATCAAGTTGTTAAAGTAGTTAGGAGGAAGTACAAGGAAAATCTAGGGAGCTAGCCCTCATAATACTAGAGATTCATCTCTCCTATAAGCTCCCACAAGCTTGAGAGATGATTCTATGTTGCATAAAACTATAGGATAAGAATCAATGATCCTAGGGTGCATAATTTGATGCTAACAAGAACTAGTAAGGATATTTAATGCTAGGTTCTAGAAGATATACACCCTAACATCCCTACCATATAATATTGTAGATGAGTTAGCCTAAAAAATATACAAGAATGCTTTAAATCCTATGATAACTATTTTTCTAAGTAGAGCCATGGGTATTAACACATTGCCTTTAGCCTATGCTGAGGCTATACATATTGATGAGCAAATACACCTATAAGGACATCCCACCTTTCTTATTCCTAAATTTTACCTAACCATTTTTGATTTAAACATCAACCATAACATGAATCAAAACCAACCTACTTTAAACTAATTACCAGTGCTTAACCAATTACCTTTGAGTCATGCTGCACCTAACTAGTAACTTGGATTCTTCAACCAAATGAATGATGAGGAACACTCCAAAAATAATTAAACCATGGTGCTTGTTAAAAAAACCAATGTTCAAGCTACCACTTATAACAAGAGCCTAAAACCTCCAAAGGGAGAGTTAGACTCAATCCAAAGGACTATCTAAAAGCTTGCCAATGATTTCTTGGATCTTAAGAAGTAGATGGGAAACACTACTAATAGCTCTAATAGAAAATATAATTTTCAAATATATAATAGGCCTTTCAATAGTCCTAACAATAATATTTAGTCTCCTTCGAGTAAATTTATTGAAATCAACATCTGTGAGATGGCCTTGTATTGAGTGCACAATATTGCTAAATATGGAGACTGGACTATGTTGAGTTCTACCATGCATGTGAAGCCATCCAAATCCAAATGGAGAGATTCAAAATGAATCCCAATAATCAAAGTAATGCTAAAGGCTCTGATAACATTAGTGATTCCCCTAGAGCACCTGAATCTATCCTCATGGTTGAGACTTATAACTTTCCCAACTAAGATGCGAATGAATCCAAGGACAATGTTGAAGAGGTACATGATTTCTAATAGTTCCAATGAAGCAACTATGCCTTGAGAATAAAAGGCTAGAACCCACCATTGACAACCTCCACTCCACCTAATAAACTTGACACACCCCCTGATAGTAGGAAATACAATAATCCTCCACACCCCAAAGGTATGAAGAGTCAACCATCAAGTAAAACCCCTACACAACACTAAAAGGTGGATACAATATAGTGGAATACATGAAGAAAATTAAGGTGAATATAAGGTTAAATTAGCTCACAAAAATCATTGAATAACTTGATTTACTATTGAAATCCTTGAATGAAAATCCTAACTCCATCAAGGCTAAACAAGCTCATGATAATGTGGTGATGTACAAGAATAAGCATGAGGTCCACTATTCTTGTTGACTATTAGAATTTTTGTTAATAATATCCATAATTTATTACTTAATTTTGGTGCCTCAAATAATATTATGCCTTTAAGAATTTATGAAAAACTAGGGTTAAATCTAATCAAATCAAAAAATGTGGTAGTGTAGTTAGATAAGTCAAGAGTAAAGGTGATAGGTTAATTGTTGAATATCCACATGAATCTAGCTCAAGATCCTCAAATACAATAATTCATTGACATTAATGTTGTTGACATACCTAAAGCTTATAAGCTATTACTTAGCTATGATTAGACTAAATCTTTGAATGGATACATGTCCATAGATTGTTCTCAGATGTGGATACCTTGGTAAGGGATCCCTAATCAAATCAAGATTGATTGAGAGCTCAAGATGAAATATATGATTATAGAATACAATGCTAATAATAAGAAGGTAAACTACCAGTCCTATGATTTAGGTGTGTATACTTTCAAGACTACTAAATTTTTTGTAAGGGATGGTGTGAAGAAATAAAATAAAGGTCCTTAGACATTACACTTTGATGGTGCATGAGCCAAATAAGGCTTAGCATTGGAATTGTCCTAAAAAATCCCAAAGGTAAAGAGTATCTTGCTTCTTATAGGCTACAATTCTCTTGCACTAACAATTTAGTGGAATATGAAGCTCTCATTTTAGGACTTCAAATTGTGATTAAACATAAGGTTAAAGAGCTATTGGTTTATGGTGATTCTAAACTAGTTGTTAATCAAATTAGAAGTAGGTATCAGTGTAAAATTTCTTGTTTAAGGAAGTATAAATGTAGAACATGAGATTTAATTGAGTAATTTAACTCATTCAATATTATTTCACTACCTAGGGAACAGAACTAATTGATATATTCTCTCACTTCAGAAACAACTAACTTGGTGCTACTAGAAGCCATGAGCCTATAGGAATTTACTATGGATATCATTTCATTCCCCTCTATGATAGATAACACCAATCACTTCCAAGTCTTTAATGATGACTGCTAGATAATTGACTTCCTATGCAATACTAGCATATTTGAGTCTTATATCGTGGATGAGAAAGATGAGAATTCTAGGGAAGGTGTAGAAGACAACAAATATGGAGTTATCTAGCTTAAATAAAATTGAATTCTTAAAGGCATGATCTCCTTGGAAAGAATGTTTGACCCAAACAAGCAAGGAACTAAAGATAAGCAACCCAAAGTAAGTGGGAAGGACTAAAAGTAAATTAACTTGGGAGATACTGGAAATGAACAAAATGTCAACATTGGTATTATTTACACTGATGAAGAATTAAAGAAGGTAGCTACCCTCTTGACTAAGCTCAAGAACATTATTACATGGTCATATGATGAATTCAAGATCTTTGACACTAGTGTGATTACTCACACTATCCCATTAAAATATTCTACAATAATTTTAGGTAGAGACAAAGACTAGTAAATCCATTATTAGAACCAATGATTTACAAAGAAGTAAATAATTTTCTTGATGCAAGGATAATTTTCCCTATGAGGCACTAAATGTGGGTAGCCAATCTTGTATCAGTTTGGAATAAAAATGGAGAGATCAGACTTTATGTTGATTTATGGAACCTGAATAGATCTTTTGAGAAATATAATTATCCCTTTCCATCTTTAGATGAAGTCATATAGTTGGTAAGTGGATCTGGAATGATGTCATTTTTGGAGAGATTTTCAAGATACAACTAGTTCTTGGTGAATAAAAATGATAGAATGAAGACTGAATTCACAACTAAGTGGGGAATGTTTGCTTACAAATGAATGCCATTTGGGATTATCAAAGTAGGATAAAATTTCCAATGAGAAATGGACCATGATTTCCATGCATTAATTGGTAAGTGCATTATTATTTACATGGATGCTTTAACTATCTTTTCTAAAAATAGGGAAGATCATATGTTGCATTAGAACAAGTGATAGAAAAATGTATATTGTATGGCATTTACTTGAACCCCAAGAAGAGATTTTTTTGTGTGATTGAAGGTAAATTTCTAGGACATGTGATCACTTAAGAAGGTATGACCATAGACCCTGATAGAATCAATGCAATTTCAAAAGTAGAAGTTCCAAATAACAAAAAGGAGTTAAAATCTTTCTTTGGTAAATTCAAATTTGTAAGAAAGTTTATATTTGGTTTTGAAAAAATAGTGAGGCCACTCAATGCTATGCTAAAGAAGGATGCAAAGATAGAATCAACTCCTGAAATAAATAAGGCCTTAAAAGACATCAAGGATGCTATCATTCAAACCCCTGTCTTGATAAGTCCCAATTTTAGTAAAGATTTATATCTATACTCTTTTGCTACAGATCATACTATTGATGTTGTCTTAACATATAAGGAAGATGACAAAGATCACCCCATAGCCTTCATGAGAACTAACCTAAAGAATGTGGAGTTGAATTATCTTATCCTAGAAAAGTAAGCTTATGCACTTGTAAAGTATGTAAATAAATCTAGACACTACATATTACAAAACAAGATCTATGATGTAGCGTTTGATCTAATTATCAAACTAATGCTAGGATATAATGAACTCATGGAAAGAAGATGGAAGTGGATGACCAAGCTTTAATATTGTGACTTGGAAATTAAATCTGCTAGACTAATAAGGGGGCAAGGTCTTATCCAACTCATTACAAACATTGATCCTTGTATTGATATTTTGTAGGTAGAGGCAAGTAAAGTGACTAAGGGAGACTAGTACAAGGACATCATTCATTACTTACTACATGAAGCATGTTGTCCACCCCTAAAAATAGAGAAAAAGAGAGCCCTCAGACTGAGGTCATCCTAATTTATGATCAAAATAGGATTTCTCTACAAGAATAACTATGAAGTAATTTATTTGAGGTGTGTCTTTAAAGCTGAAGCCACTGAGATCATGGAAAATTTCCATGATAAGTTAGGAAGTGATCACCATTTAGGGTGCACCACTGTACATAAGATATTAGGGGCTGGTTATTATTAGCTAACTATCTTCAAAGATGCACATGCCCATATATTAGCTTGCCATAAATGTCAAATATTCAACTGAAGAGAAATAAAGGCAACTATGCCTTTACAACCAATAATTGAGGTAAAACCATTTGCATAATGGGGCCTCAAATTTGTGGGAGTTGTCAACCTAAACTCTTCGATAACACACAAGTTCATATTCATAGCCACATACTATTACACAAGGTTGACTAAATTAGTATCCACTAAGAATAGTAGAATAATAGATGTCATCAAGTTTATGGAAGAAAACATTATTACTCAGTTTGGGATACCCTGGTCCCTAGTGTGTGACAATGGCCCCACATTTGCATTAGTTAAATTTACTGAATGGGCCAATGATAACTAGATAGTCATCAGTCTGCATCAAACTACTACCCTCAAGGTAACATATTTGCAGAATCAACCAATAATAACTTGATGAATGCTATCAAGAAATATGTAGAAAATAAACCAAGAGAATGGCAATCCTTACTAAAATTTGCTTTATGGGTGGACATGACTAGATAAAAGTAGGCACTCAAAGCATCCCCATTCTTTCTAATTTATGGGCAACAACCTATATTTCCAATTACATTGAAGATGTTCACATATGAATTCATGGTTGAATACATGGATGAGGATGAAAGAGTATAGTCTAGGATCCTAAACACTATTCAGATAGAAGATGCTAGAGATGAAGCATTGAAAACTTTAGCAAGCATCAAGATGTTATGAAAATATGGTTCGATAAATGAGCCAAAGTCAAAGAATTCCAAATCTCAGATTTAGTCCTACTATGGGATAAGTCCCATGAGAAAAAAGGACAACATGACAAGTTCACTTCCCTCTAGATTGGACCCTATCAAGTACCAGAGATTCTTGGAGAAAATACATTCAAGCTCAAATATCTACCAAGGAACAACCTAACCCTGGATATTAATGGGAAATACATGAAGCATTACTTCTCTCCTATTCTATCCTAAATTACACAAGGAGAGTAAGTTTTTTTAGATTTATAATAGGTAGGAGTAGAATAGTTTCCTTTTATGTTTTGCTTTCCTATTGCTTTCTTTCTTTGATTTCTTGTTGTTTTATTTCCTACTTTGTCCTTCCTTGCTTTCTATTTCCTTTTGTTTTCTATTGTGTGTTATGGTGTAGCAATAAGTCCTATAAACAATAATTATTTTGGCTCAGTTCATGTCAACTTGGTCCTAAACATGAAGAAGGGATTATTGATTATTACCATCAGATGTCCAAAGCTTGGAAGCTTCTAGAATTTCTCTAATTTAGAAAAGCTAGGCAAGGTTAATTAGAAATTTGTTTTCTTATGAAATCTCAAGTTATTTTGATGCTATAATATAGTTCATATGACTGAGCATTTTCTTGAACAAGAGTTTAAACCTATGTAGACCACCATATTGTCACCTAAATTTACTAAATAAATTGCCTAGGTAGAACTTGTTATCTAAGAGTGAATAACATTTGGTTGTCTTGACACAATCCTTACACCTGGCTAATTCTATTTCTCAACCATTCTAGTGTATGAGCATAGGTATAAAAAAATATGATACACCAATGAAATTAAATCACAAACTAATTCATAATCTATGAATTGTGATATAGGCAATCTCTATCGGGGCTATGGACACTTGGCTAGCAGTAGAACAAGGCTCAGAGTGGAACCAAAGGTATTTTTGTTAGGGCTATGGATGTTTGGCTAGTAGCAGAGCAATTCCTAAGTGATCCTTAACTTAACAAAGCATTGTTATCATCTGAATCTAAAGAATGCTTAAGTTATTGCATATCTAACATATTGAAACTTGAAAGTTAACCGTCCTAAAACTAATGGCAATGGTCAATAAAATTCAAAGCACACACATAGTATGTTTGTCCACAAGATTTAAAATCTATTTCAAGATTATGGGCTTTCATTAGTTATGAAAAACAATTTTGATGTAACTAAAAATCATAGTGAGATGACTATTTTTTTATTCATCCTTGAATAAGAGATCTAGTTCTAACATTTTTTAATGTTTCCCTATAAAGGTTGCCATTTATTGATACTCAACTACCCCCTATTCCTAGAATGGGGACCCTCCTATATGAATTTTCTAAAATGCTTAAGTGTCAAGTTTGATAAGTCATTTGGTTGCATAAGAAGTCTAATTTAATACTTCCTATAAATTCTTGATTAAATATTCATCTTGAAATATAGATTATCATTTTATAAATACTCAAATTATTTATAAGTCACTTTACATTTTCTCCAAGTTACAATAAATTAGTAACCATTAATTGATTCAAATATGTAGACAAGCTCCACCATGAATGTTCAGTTTAGTTCCTAAATTGGCATGAACACCTTAAAGCTTCATGGACCTTCATTTGACTAGATTTATATTTTATTTCAAGCATTTACTTGTGTAGTCTCACTTTAAACTTATTTTAATTTGTTTATGATAGGCACTTGAATGCCTTTAGAGTCTAACTTAGTTCCTCGTATGACTTCATAGGATGTCAATTTAATGGTAGAAATTTATGACACCTCATGGGATGTCAAGTTATATAAAGGCTTGTAAAATAATACTTGCTTTGTAGTATGCCATGTGGTACCAACCAAGAGCTCATGAATAAGATAGTTGTTAGAATTCAAATATATGGGCTACATGTCAAAATCCTAGATCCTAAAAGCAAGCCCCTTCAAATCCAATCCGTCATGTACCCCATTACATCTAGTAGTCTATGAGATGATTCCACATGTCCCAAGCATAACTTGAGCAAAAATTTCAAAGTGACACATATCTCCTTCATACTCATCCAAGACTGACACATGCTATTACCATGTTACATCCAATATAAATATTTCAAGACTCTTCAAAGAGTGATGTGTATCCCCATTAGACCCATGAGATGATGCCATGTGTTTCCCTCAGATCAACATGTGGAAGCTCTCAGACTATCTGATCCAAATATGGATGGTATCTAGCTATTCAATCCCCTTCTAAGAATGTCAAGTGGTAGAGATGAAGAGAAGCTTGTGAGAATGAAATGTGTCCCCCTTAAAACCATGTGATGATGACACTTATCATGCCCATGGAGCCTCATCTAGAGATCAGTCAGATTGACTTCAAGAGTGACATGTGGCTCCTTCTGAGCTACAAGTTTAACATAAAACCATTGATAGTAGCCAAAACTAATCAAGAAGTGACACCTACCTAATCAAGGCCCTGATTGCTTTCAAAAATGATAAGTGACACTCCCATAGCCAGCCAAATTAAAGGGCCCCTCATGAGAGCTCACCACAAATCAAAAGATGCCACATGGCATTAAGTAAATGAGTTATCACATAGAGATGTATCTTGAGAGAATGAGACCAATCAGGAAATGACACATGTTCAGATTTGAGCCAACTAAGTGGCTTAGTAATTTTAGGCCCTATAAGCATCTAGTTGGAGTTGATGTGGCATGCCACATGTCAAGAGGTGGTAATATTTATCTTTAAATCCAAAATTAATGATGAATCAAAAGAAAATTGGTGCTAAGATTTTAATACAAAGGTGATGAACTTATTGTTAATGTTGTATAAACCAAATTTACCATCAACATTTCATTAATCAAAGTAATCTTCAAAAGGTTACTCGACTTATATATTTCTACTCGTGTTTGTATTTGAATCCCTAAGTATTTTCCCCCTTTTCTCTCTGCATTCCAAGCCAACCAAGATCAAAACCTTCATGAATTGTGCCTAGACTACCATTATTAGAGCTATAAAGTAGTAGAAAACTACAAGTAAAAGTCAATTGATACCTAAGATACTACAAAAATGACTCAAGCAGGACCCTCCACTTTGGGTAATGGCATTGCATTTGGAAGTGATGATTTATTATTTCAATATGTCAATTCAATCATGTTTAAGGATACAAAGTTCATCTCTGAGGCCATAAAATTAGGGGACATTCGTTATAGCAGTGTTTATCATAATGTTGAAGGAGCCAAGGATCTCAAGGATTCTAAAACTATGTCCCATGTTATTCAACTTACTTTGGATTATCTTGCAATCCAAGCTATCCATTTTCACAAAGTCATAGAAAAACCAAAAGTCATGCTTTGTGCTGACCTAGTCTATGGTATCTTTAGGAACATAAGGTGCAAAGATGGATTGCTCAAGTTCATACACCAAGGGCTTCCAATTGCCTTTATTGTAGGGCCAAGTTTTGAAAGGTACTATGGCCTACGCTTGCCATAGTTGGACTACAACCAAAACATCATCAATGGATAGTATGAGGTGCATAAGCCAATAGTTGTCTTAGCTTCATAGACATCAAGCCTAACCAGAGTATTCATGGATGACCAAGGAAATATACCCATTTCATAACTCATACAGGGTTTTAGGATCAACTTCATCCCACTTAATAGAATATTTAGTAATGCACATATTAGATACATGAATATAAGAAACATCCCATTATTACAAATAATCCTAGAGGACCAACAAACTCCTTCTCTTGGAGACATTATTAGAAATAGATTGATCACTATTGTGGAGGACACATGCAGACATGGAGTTCCAATTTATATGATGAGCTATCTATTAAATACCATTTGTGTAACTACATAATTAGGGTAGAACACATAGACTCCTGAATGAGACAAAGTGGTGCCTCAAACATATTTTACAATACATATCCACCACTTCTAGAACCATATAAAGATAATTATAGAGGACTTATATGCCCCCATCTATAAGTTAGTAAAAAAATGTGAAATTTAGAGGGTACCATCTGAGGTTAGGTAGGCATTGATAGACACAGGTAGCTTTTAGATTTAACTTGATTATATAGTAATTTGAGTCGAAGGGGTAATGGTAACTCCCTTCAGGATACCAAGGTATTTTCTAATGAATTTGGTATAAGAAGATATAGAATACCAAATGCTGCATGGAATTAATGGCCTCTTCAAGAGGAAGAATAAAACACCCCCACATAAGGGTCCTTAACAACTAGGGAAAGCCAAGGTGAAGCAATGACAAAATGTAATAATGGCATCCTAGAATAGGGATTCATACCTATTACCCAAGGATGAATTTAGAATGTGGGATCTTGACCAAGTTATTATTAGGAACCTCACCAAATTCAAGAGAGATGTGACTATTGAGTACAAGAACCAAGATGAGGTGCATGATTGGATATACCTCGATGCAATGAATGATGAGGTGGTCTTAACGAATGTGGTAAAGAAGAACATACCACTTAAGATGAGACTTGATCAGGAAAGGAGGAAAGAAGACATAGTGAGACCTCAGCTCCCACCAATTCAATGGAGCATGTTTAATGAAAAATATGAGAAGGAAGAAGAGGAAGATGAGGATGACACTAATCTTATAAAAAAAGACCCTATAGCCCCCCACTTCAAGACACTCCAAGTGGGAAATTCATGTCTCCAAAATCTAAGTAGGGGGATCCAAGCAACTAACCTATCCTTGCACAAGAGCCTACAATTGCCTCTACATTTGTTGAAGAATCTGTTACACAAAGTTTAAACCAACTAGGTCCTAAATTCATTAATCTAGAGGAAGTATCCCCATAACAGAGAATTGAGATCTCAATGGAAAGAGTCTAGACATTAGCTAGGAGGACTATTGAAAGAGTGTACACAAGGAATAAGTTTCCATCAACTTCCCAAGTCCCTAATGTAAGTACTACTCCCTTGAATTCTTTCCCTTTGGTTAGTATATTTACAACTTCCCCTGTTGCTACTATCTATGTAACCCCCATGTTCACATCTCCCACCAAGGATTATTTTAGAGGAACCATTCCATAATTCATCTCCCATACCACTACTAACTTTCCACCTCCACCAGGCTCCCATAACACCAGTGATAATGAGGCCATGGAGTCTATTCCATCCTAGGTAGATACTACAAGTGTACCTCTTGCCCTTGTCTCTATTGTACCCACCAAACAATTGAGGCCCATTCCACCATCATTCACCTAGTAAAGGCCACCTTGTCTCAATCTATTAGCTAAGTTTATTGACCCCCAAACATTGCCCTCATTTATTTTAGACATGGGCCCAACTAAGTCTTTATTTGATTCATTGGGCCAATTAGACCCAACTAATCTGTACATCCCAACCATGGATTTAGCTTTTTCTTCTATCCTGGCACCCCCATTACAACAACCACTATTACAAGAAAATTCTATAGATTCCCCAAATTGGGTAAGAGACATGATGCAAATAATAAGATAGGGGAGGCCTCAAGTGAGCCAAGCTCCAACCTAGATTGGGATGAGGTTTGACCCCACCACCGATACCATGAAGAGGATAATTCAGAGATAAGTAGAAAAACCATAGTCTAGCTTGGTTGTGATATATGAGAGTGAAAACACAATCTTCACTCTATCTAAGAAAATAAAATTAGGACCTGGATAAGTGCAGGAATATGCCAAGGACCTAGTGTCCATAGTATAAGCACAAGCATAATCCACTATTGCTATAATGAAGGGAATGTAATAGGAGTTGCAAAGGCTTTAAGAGTAAACACTACCCACAATGCTAGACCACACTTTGATTTCAATAATAAATGTTTTAATCAATGTTTTCAACCTATATAAGGTTATGAATAAGAGACAAGGAGAAAGGATCCAACAAGCCAAAGCAGTCACAAAGCTTGACTAGAGTCTTGTCCATTATGACACTAAGTTGGCAAACTTGGAAAGAGTGGAAAGAAGTAACAAATTCCATTATCTTAAGGTTCTAAATTTTGAGGACATAATTCTTGAATAGGCCATCCTCATGAATAGGAGGAAGATCTTGAAGACCTAGTTTGATCAACTCAAGGATTCAACCATATCCTTTAAAAAAATTAAGTTCAAGATATCCCACATATTGAAGGATTCCATAATTACCAAAGTGACCAATCCTGATGGCTCCTTCGTAGAAGAGAAAGAGTTTAGGTCACATATGAAGGTATTAATTTCATAGTTCCAATAGGGTGTGGTAAATTCCAAGACATCAACATAAGTGATAGACATTGTGGCATTTTCCAAGCAAAGGCTGCAGAAGGTAAAGGCAATTGAAAAGGCATTAAGGCACATACTCATGGAACATGGCAGGATGATCCAGGATATACCAAACATATTCATACCCATGATATTGGATTTTTTCAAAATAGAAATATATTATCAAGCATGTGCTATGGTATAGACCTAGGAGGAGAATGAGAGGAAGTAGAAGCAACAAAAACAATAATAAGTGGGCTAATAACAACCTACATTCCCTTAGGAATATTTTGTAATCTTTTTTATATTTTCAAATGTAGAATATTCCATTATGATGTGGTGGTTTAGGACACTTGCCTATATTTGGGTACCACTTATGGGCACACTGAAAAACTCATATTAGGAATTTGATCCTATAAACATGGCTCTCCCCTCATTTTGTAAATCAGAAAACACTTGTTATAAAATTCAACACAAAGAGCCAAAGAATTTGAGAGTCTATCGGTAGTGTTCTTTAGTGTGGTTTTGTGACTCCTAAATTCTCATGCTTTAGACATCTATTTGTTTCCTTTCTTCAATCTAATTGGGAATTACATCTCATATATGTATTTGTTAGTTTGGGATTAATGCTAGGCTGACTAATTTGGTAGTATACTTTCTCTATTTTCTCTCATTAGAAACTAAATGTGCCATGTAATTTATTGCAAGTGGGTTATCTTTATAAAATAGATGTTGTTATAAATATGTGTTATCCTTCCTCATAAGATTCAACTACATTTAATTATATTTGAGAATTATGTTAGGGCTGGTAGATGTTAGTTTCATTTGATTTTCCTTTTGAAGTTAGCATAATTAGTACCTTCTTTCATTATAAGCACAACTTCTTTTCTACCCTACCCTACTCTCTTAGATCCAATTAAGAATAAACTTAATTTATATCATGATTTATACATCCATGGTTAATTTACATTTGGTCATTAATTAGAAAAAATTAATATAATTCACAAACATTGGTTGGAAATTATGTCACTACACATACATCTGTTATCCCTACAGCAGGGTCTGCTTGCAGAATTTAACGTGGTGATCAGATATTTACCATTTATGTTATTCCAATAAATATTTTTATAAAAAACTCAAGCCCCAATTCATTCTAGGAATTTAAATTGAGTTTTTACTTTCCCCTTTGTTCCCTAGTGACATAGGGAGCAACAAAAGTGCATCAATAGTGTTATCATGGAATAAGATAGTAATGGAAAGATATTCAAATTGGATATAGATGGAACTTATTTTGGTTTCTAAAGAGGAATCCTCAAACTCACTAGAAGCATCATTAATTTTAATTTTAGTACTCAAATTAAGTGATTTTTAATCCAATGCCATGTAGGGATTCATGTGTTTTAAGACTTATTGGCTCTAATGTACCTTGTTCATGGAGACTAAGGCCCTTGCCTTTATAGTTCATTATATTACACATTATGGATTTAGTAATAGGGTATTGGTTGTTTAGAAAACATTTAGTTTGGTAATTAGAATAAATAAAATAAGAGTTTTAATATTTAATTTTTTTGTTAAAAAGGAAACCACCTTCTATGAATAAATTCTTTCCAAATTTGTGAACCATTTAAATGTCCTTTCTATAGTGGGGCATGTTGTGATTATTAAAAGACATGTGAATTTTTTTTAAGTAAAAAGAATCATGAATTTCATTTTATTCCATCACTTTATCCAAAATGTTAAATTTAGATGGAGGAGATGGCGTAGATTGTGAATTGGAAGTGTCAATTATAGATGGCTGACTTATGGATGCTTGACTTTTAGATGGTAGATTTATGAATGTTGAAGTAACTCATCAAGATGGATATAATTGGCTAGTTTTGGTGAATTAATAGGGACATAAGTATCTTTAGTAACTAAGAGGTAACTGGACTATTGATATCATGCTTCCAATAATTTACAATATTGGAAGGGTTGAAGATCACTAAGTATAGTTACTTCCATTTTGTCATCGAAAATATTTGAATGTTGGTGTAAGGTGTATGGAAAAAAAATTCATGATAAGGATCCATGGACATCAAAGAAGAATATTGTATGGAAGGTATAAATACAACATGTGGGATAAAGTATCATGAATGGCAGGCCCCGCCATAAGAGGAAGATAAATCATGCCCATGGACTCACACTCATTGTTATCATATGTTTTGTTGGTAATGATGTTAAGTTATAATTTTATTGTTAAATATCCACAATTATTTTATTAATATTAATGTACATAAATTTAAATCTGATTAATTGTATATAAACGCCCTTTTTACTTTGTGCCTAAATATAATGAATTCTATATATAAGGGTAAATTATGTGCAGATCCTAAGGGAGAATTTATAATGATAAAATATGACTTGATTATTAGTGGTTAAGTTTCCAACTAATTATTTAAAATTAAATGGGTTGATGTCTTGTGTGACTTTGGGTTCTTGAAGGGTTTTATACAATATATCTTTATACATAAAGGATGTCTTGAGAATATCTAGGATAGATATATGAGCTGGTTTATTCTCAACTTATTCTATAGTATTATACTTGATCTCAAAGGTAGGTGAGGAATCACTTAGTATGGTGATGTTTGTACACCTTATTATAATGGCACAATCTTGGGAACTAACTTTAATAATGGAAATATGATGACTCATATAGTCAATACAATTGAATATAGAATAAAAAGGGTGATTATCTTCAATTACATTGTTAGTTTGGGCTTGATCTTCACCTTGATCATGTTTCAAAAATGGATCTTTGTATATACCCATTATTTTTATTGTTAGATGATGAATGCTGATTTTTGATTGTAATATCCCCATGATCAATGAGGTCTTGAATGTAATACTTGAGCCTCAAACAATGGTTCGGTGAATGTCCCTTAATCTTATGGTATTGGTAGTATACATTATCTCAGTACCATTTTGGTTTAAGAACATTCTCTTCAAATGGTTTATAGTTTTGGAATATTACCATGTTTTTATCAACCATTTTTTGAAAGACCACATTATAAGGTTATTTTAAAGGAGTGAATTTGTGTTTTTAGTTTTATTGTCTTGGTTGGCCATTTGGAATGGTGATATATTTTTTTAATTTATTAGGTGTTTTGGACTTGCTTCACATCAGTTACACCATCACCTATAATGTTTTTGTTCTTTGCAAAGAATTTGGGGGTTTTCATTTGATTTGAAGAGGTATTATCTTGTTTGAAAATTTTAATGACACCCTTTGAAATTAAAGTTCTCTCAATAAAAATGCCCTTCTCTATGATTTCATCAAATTATGTGGGGCAATGAAGTTTTAATTGATGAGACAAGTTTGAATTAAGATTTTTTGTGAAGATTACACTAATTTTTTTCTAGGTAGGGACCATGGAAAATGTCTTACTAATAACTACCATCTTTATAAAGAGGAAAAAGTTTCACCATTTCATTATTTAGTATTATATAAGTCTATCATGGTCAACTCTTGTTCAACATTATAAGAGAAATGACACACAAATATTTGAGATAAGTATTTAAAGGTAGTGATCAATACTTTGGGTAAGTGAAGAAACCACACTAGCATTTCCCCCCCTATATTGCATGGGAAGAGTCTTAATAGGTATTCATTGTTATAGGAAACATCCACACATACCATATAAAACTCTTTGAGATGTTCCCTAGGATATCCCTTACCTTTGTATTTATCAAACATGAGAAGTTTAAAATGTGCAAGAAAGAGTGTATCATGTTGTTAATATCAAATGGATATGGACAAATTTCCTCAAATTTGAATTATTTTCATTTGGAAAAATTACCATCTTATAATCCTTGGATTTTATATTTCATTTTTTGCCACTTATGAAAAATGTATGGCGAGAGTTGATTGTTTTGGTTTGAAGTCGTAAATGTGTTATATGTTTAACTAATAAATGGATTTGGGTTGGTTTTAGAATATGGAAGTGAATATTGATTTTGAGGTGGATTTTTAATGAATTGATTTGGAGTTATATTTTGATTTATTAGATTCATGAAAGAATTTGGATTTGTTAGAATTGGGGGTTCATTTGTAAATGTATTTTTAGTCAATTTTGGATTTGAAAATGGATTTGATGTTGAACTAAAATGTTATTTTTGATTAATGTTGGGGTTGATCAAAAATTGGGATTGAAGGTTGGTTTAAAGTATGTGAATGTATTTTGATTTATGGTTCATTGAGCTATATTTGTTGATGAATTTGGATTTGTAAATGGACTTGGATTAAAATTATAAAATTTATTTGATGTTATTCCTAAATCAAAATTTGGATATTGATTGATTGGAAAACTTGAATAAGTATTCAAGTTTATATTTGAATTTGGATTTGTTAAATGGATTGGTGAACTTGAATAAGTATTCAAGTTTATATTATGGTTGTATTGGGTGATTTGTGAACTTGAATATGGATTCATGTTCAGATTTAGATGTTGATTTTTGATTGATGAATTTGAATGCACAATCAAATTAAGATTTGTATTGATTTGTGAACATGAATATGGAATAAATTTTGGATTTTGATGTTGATTAGTGATTGGTTAATTTTAATGCACATTCAAATTTAGATTTGGATTGATTTATGAACTTGAATATGGATGCTAATTTTTGATTGATGAATTTAAATACACATTAAAATTCATGTGTGGATTGGATTTATTGATGGGTAAGTTTGAATGAACATTCAAACTGAGATTTTGATTTATTTGATCATTAATTGGTGAGTTTGTAATAGCATTCAAAATTTAGTTTAGATTGGGATTAATGATAGGTGAGCTCAAATATTCATTTGAATTTGGATTAGTTTGAGCTAATATTATATTAAGACTAGGATTAATAGGTTTTAGATTCATGGATTGATTGACCAAGGGATTATTTGTTTTATTGTCTTGAAAATTATCAGTCTCTTGATTTAATTATTAGACATGAACTTCATTAAAAAAAACATGGCTTGGTTGATATGTTTCTTCATTCATGATAGTTTTTTATTTGTTGATGTAAATTTGGGAATTGGGACTAGTTAGAATTATGATGACCTTGATATTATCTAAGGATCCATGAGATGTAGGTTGATATTGGATGATAGATTTTGTTTCATTCCTAGCAATCAAATGATGTAAATTTTAGACTTCAAAATCCATATAAAGCTTATGACCTACACTCAAAGCATGGAGAAATACCTCATTCCTACTAGATAAGATATATTCAGTGATTTAAGAAGGGGATAAGATGTATATAGGGTTAATATCCTCTTGGTAAGGTCCATCTTATTTCTCATTATCATGGATTTCATGGATCTCAACTTGATGTTCTTGGTTACTAAAGTCAAAAGGGTCATTACCAAAAAGATCCTCCCTCACACTTGGGTTGTTCAACATAGTCATGTGCCTTGTGATAGGTGAAATGGATAAAAGTCTCGACTCAAAAATAAAAGGATGAAAGACCAATACTAGAGAGTAATATGATTCAAAATAAGTTTTTGAGTTTTAAAGCCTAGGATTTTTAAAAAAAACTTTGGATATGATTTTAGCTTAATTTTATAACTGAAATTTATGTTTTCAATCAAAATGATTTCAACGAATGGATTTCAAAAGGAAACAAAACAAACAAGTTCCTACTGTAAACACATGCAATTAAAAGAATGGATAAAAATAAGATAAAGGATTCAAATAACTGTTGGGATTTCCTTTAAACTAACCTATCCATTAGATAGTGTCGGGCCAATGTTTTAGGGTATGGTTATGGAGGATCCTATCATTACCATAGCCCACTAAATCTAGTCTCGAGTGTACATGGGAAGTAACTTCTTGGTGCTAACCACTAACTGATGCACCATAGTTGAATGATAAAATGGCTATCACATGCTTAATTTTTTAACAAAATTATATAAGGTGAGTCTTTTAGATACATTTCAATACATGAAACATAAAATCATATAGGGAGATATTGAAACCCTAGATATTGAGACATGAAATCCTATCACATCACTATGTGCTTAAAAGATATCACTACTTAGGCCCTTGAAATAGTTGATAATTTTATTTATACTTTGCCAGTACAAAGACTTTGGTCTACTACATGGTGATGAAATCCATGGTGGGTAGAACCCATAAGAAAATAAAATATAGAAGATTATCACTTGTCTTTGATTCTCAGGTATACTCACTAATGTGATGCAAAGGTAAGAGCATTTGCACAAGTTAAACCTTGGGTAAAAAAATTTATAAGATTATTTTTTATTTTTGAGTATCATCAATAATGTAACACCAAGGGAAGAACATACATAATATTATAACTCACATAAACAAAGTGATTTAAATGAAATATTATTTAACACCAAAAAAATATTGGATAATTATTATGTAAAATAAATGTGGAAATGATTGATTTAAATTATTAAAAGCTTAAAATGAAATGATAAATATAGTTTAAAACTAAAAATAGAAGAAAATATATTAGAAAATAAAATGTATTTTTGACTTGATTTGTTTGTTTAGTCTTGGACAAATAAGGTGAAAAAAAATTATAATTGTTTAGAAAGATGAAAGGACAAGGGAACCTACAAATTTAGTCATAAAAGATAGAAAAAGTATGATGAAAAGATGAAATGTTAGTCTTTGGAATGATTTATCTATTATAAAATAAGAAAAAATGGAAAATTCATTAGTAAATGAAACTTAAAAAAAGTAGAATGAAAAATTCCGAATATAAAGATTTACAAAATGATTTAAATATTCTAAAATGAATTCAATATTTCCTAGAATTATTTCAATGCAGTGGAAATTTTTTCAATGTTCTACCAAAACATTAAAAATGAAGAAATAAATGCAAATAAAAAATGAAAAATAACATTGTTATAAGAAAAAGACAAACACAAAAACATTGATAACACTAAAAACTATGAAAGAAAGCTTGAAAATGACCCAAATATAATTTATCTATTAACCCCAATGAAATCACAGATGTATACTATGATCAAAAAAATTTATGTTTCCACAGTCCATACTATATCAAATAATTTTTTTTGGAAGAAACTATGTGAAGTTTTGAACATCAACTTCAAAACTTCACACAATTTCTTCCAAAAAAGATTAGTTAGTATACTATGATTTTGTTATTCTGAAAAAAATAGTTAAAATATAATGTGAAAGCAAAAATAGAGATTAGAATAGAAACAAAAGATGTTTATGCAACAAAATAGACACGTATATTGATAAAAAATAGAAAAACTAGAAAAAGAAGAGAAAAATTTCCACAAAGACGAATTTGTTGTTTGGACTACAAATTCATTGAAAATGCCTCTAATTTCATTTTTGTTTAAAAATGAGTTAAAACAACAAAAATAAATTAATATGGAAAATAAAATTGAAATAAAAGATGGTTAGCCAATATAGAACACTCAAAAGTTGTTAGAAGACTTAAACACTATAAAAAGAGGCATAAAAATGACCCAGAAAATAATTCATTGTTCACCCTAATGAATTCATTGAATTATGCTCCTATTTAAATCTTATGAATTATTTTACAAAATAAATCTAAAATCTTAGAAAATACACTTGAAACTAAAAATAGAAGCTTCCAAGATAGAGGTTAAACACGTGAACAAGAATGTTAATTACAATAAATTGAATTAACCTCCTAAATGCACCTATGATGTGAAATTTAAGGGAAAGGTTCCACCAAGCATGTTAGAATGTATAGTGTGAAATTTAGAATCTAAATAAGAAATAAAAAATTAAATGTAATCCTTCCTAAAATACACTAAATTCTTGATAGAGCAACAATAATAAAAGGAAGCTAATTAGTGAAACACTTACAAAACATGTAATGCATGTGCATCACCTTCTCTAGTGTGTGATCAATGGTAAATTTTATCTTTATTTACTGATGTGGGTTATTAAATATGATTCAAAAAGAAATAATTGGGTAGCATGTGGTTTCAAATTGTTTTGATCTCAATTGATTCACAAGTTAATTCAATAGAGTTTCCATAGATTGAAAGTGGATGATTTAAGTGGAGGATTACACATCAATTTATAGACTTAAGGGTGTTGATATCAATAGATCATAATAATTTGAAATTTTTGAACTATTTAAATAATAAATGGTTTTATTTGAGTCCTTATTCTCATTTATGATGACTAATTCCCATGTGTTGAGAAGAATGAGGAAAGTTAGTTAATATTTGAGTGATTCAACCTAAATGGGTCAAGATAGTTGAAAATTCAAGGGATGAGCCATAGGTTGGTTAAAATATTATAATATGACTCATAAGGTGGTTGAGGAAGTTGAGTAAGGTGTTTGGATGAGTCAACATTTGGTTGAGACAAATCTAGAGAATGTCTGGATGAGATGGAAAATGTAGATTTTAAATTATTTTTTGAGTAAAAAGATGTGCATGATTTTATCAATTAATTATAAATTAATTAAATATTATAAAAGTGGATGGAAATAATGTTAATAATATGGTAAATGGTTAGCATGTCAAAGTTAATTTTGACACTACATGGTGAAGTTTAGGTGTTTACACATTATTTCTTGGGTATGTACACGGAATTGGGGGATAATTCTGTGGATATAACCCATAATGTATATGCATTGTAACATAATGAATATGTGTTATTTTTATAATACATACACATTATGGCTCGAGATTCTTGAGATATAATGTGTACACATTATAATAATAAAGTGTACGTATTATATAAACTTATAGAAACACATATGCATTATAGGAATGTGTACGCATTCTTATAAGTTTACATAATGCATACACATTATTGAAACTATAAAACAAAAAAAACCTCATCCTCCTCATTATTTACATTCTTTTTTTGGTTATTGCCATTCGTATTTTAGCTTTCAAGATCATGTTTTACCCTCAAAATCTCATTTTGACCTATAAGATTTGCATTTCCCCCTCCATTTGATAGATCGATGATACTGTCACAAATAAGAGGTATGGTTTTTATATATTAAATTTTTGTGAATGTGAATTGCATCTAGTTTATTTTTTTATTCTTATTCAATAGTTTGGCATGCTCTGCTTAACCCTTCACCTAATCCTTTGCCTAAAATTTTTCCCAACCCTCCTAACCCTTCTAACCCTCCACCTAACCCTCTTGTAGTTCCCCTAGATCCCCTAGGTAGCTAGGAAGATATAGTTGCTCACATAGTGGAGAACAAAATTGAAATTGAGCAAATAATTATGAGAATGAGGAAGCCCACTTCCACAAACATCCATTGCACATATTTGGCCAATAAAATAGAGTTAGTATTAGGTCAAGTTAACTTGGTAACGAATCAAATCTATAGATGGAGGTCATATAGGGATAGTTGTAGGGCTTGCTATGATGATAAATTATCAGCATCTGAGGCAAAGAACAAAAATATAACAAAATATCAAATTTTTGCCTTATTTATCGACTTGACCACCAATTCCCCATTTACCATACTGACCAAACATTTCCCAATCCACCAATGCCAACACTATTTGATTAAGGCCAATTTTTGGGAACGATATTAGATGGTGTTTGAATATCCCCCTTGTAATAACCATGAGATCCCTTTGTAATTTTTAAAGAAACTCTATTGTGAGTTTTTCCTCAATTAAATTCCAAACTACTTTGACTATGGTAATTTTTAGGGCCAAGGGAAAGGCTCCCAATAGGATCAACCAAGTACATGTCATACACCTAATCAACCTACAAGGATCCCTACCCAAAATCCACTTCATCTAGATATTCCCTTTATGATGATAGAGTTTATGGAGATAGATAGTTTTCATGCACTTAGTGTGCTTACTAATACACTCATTTATCATATGAGTAGACTTTCAAAGATAGATGCTTGAGATACTCCAGCTAGTAGTTGTACCTAACCCCACCCATGTAAATGTTGTGGTGCTATATGTAATGGACCTTCAAATGATGATGGTGGCACTTTAGGGGGCTTAGAGGATATGGTCTTGATTGATGAGTTATTGGCACACACATTTGGTTCGAATACATTGGGAGTCTCTACACACATGTAGGTATATTTTATATAAATTTAATGTTAAAATTTTAAGTTATATTTTCTAACTAAAAAGGTAAAAACTGATTTACACATTTAAATTGAATAATATATATGTATTTTTTTATGTTCTAGGAGGAGATGTTGCTTTCAATATTACAACTAGGTAGTGGGCCAACCCAGGCTACTACATCTATCCATCTCAGTATGACACCATATACATTTACAGAGGTAAAATTTCAAGTGAATCTTATATACTCTAGGTGTACATTCATACACCTTAATTTTATCCTTGGTAGATTTTGTGTAAGAAAATATAAAATACCTAATATAATTTTGTTGGACTTTTTATTATTTGATGTATTAACATGGATCAGCATAACTTGTTAGAAACTCATCCTTTATCTCAAATATGTTTTCAATAACCAAAATAGCGAGTTAAACATTTGCTTGATATCCCATTATATGTAGTTTCCATAGTGGGTCAATCCCAATTAGTAGGATTAGATGTACACACACACACACACACACACACACACACACACACACACACACACACACACACACACACACACACACACACACACACACACACACACACACACACACACACACACACACAGAATTGATTTGATAAAAGTTGTTTGGTACAATATATTTATATCAATTTCCCAATCGAGCATAGCATGTCTTCATCAATATAAACACCAATATTTTCTTTTAAATACTAGCTTCAAAGCTAGACATTAGATTCCTTGTTATCCTAATCACATATAGCAATTCAATCTCTATGATCGATATATCCAAAATGGTCATAACTAGAAATTTAATTCCCATCTTGATTCCATCTGAGCATAATAATTTCATCTCTATCTATGGAATTATAAATTTAGATGGCATAACCTCTTGATCCCATTGTACCTAGTCAATTCCATTAGTTTTTTAGGAGAGTGTCCATTATATCCCATTGGTTTTTTGGGAGAGCATCGACTATAAACTATAGCCTATATATATATGGCATAAGCTTTGCAACCATATACAAATAGGGGACCTCAACCCCATATAGATAGATGGGGCTGAGTAGTTTGTTACCACCACCTACTTAGGGAGTCCAAATACCTAATATATTTATTTGGGGAGAGGTTCTATATATATATATATATATATCCATTGATGCAAAGCTATATCAACTTCTATACCAAGCTTTGCCTATATCCCTTCCTTTCAAGGTTCTCCTTCATCCATTCATAACTCATTCCATTATTACTTTGGGTAATCAAATAAAAATGATAATATTAGTCAAATAAATCCATATATCTTATTATCACACTCTATTTACATCCTTGGTCATGTCACTAACTCAAACTATCTATCTACTTACCCCTCACACACACCTTTCTAGCTTTACCTTCTACTAGCCCTATTTTTGGGTAGAACTCCTTATTGGGAGCATATGATAGATCTTAAATAGAAAATAATTAAATATTTAAGGACCCATTTATCCCATACAACTCCCACATCAACCCTCTGACACAACTCTCAATGAAAATTGTACTTCCTTCTTTAGGCCTCTCACTAATTAGCCCTCCATTTGTGCAAACCTCCTTAGTATGAAAAATGTACAAAATTTATATATAATATATTGACCTTTAAAAATACCCATTTGGCTCTTTCAGCTAAATCAATCATTTGTTGATCCCCTTCATTGGACAAATCCTCTTGTTTCTATATCACCCCTTCTCCCTTAACCCTTCTTTAGGCCCAGCACTAGATCACAACCTCATTTAAATACTTTTAATTAATTTACAAGATTTAAAACACCTCCATTAGTGAGAATATATCAAATAATGTAAGATTACAAGTTTTTGGAATTTTTCAATGGTCAAATCTCATTTTATACACTAAACCCTATAATCAAGGTTTCTAGACCATTACCAGGGCCGAGAATACACTAAATGGGATAAATTTTATCTTAGTGGGTTTAAAAACCCCAAAGAAATTTCATTGGATCTATACTGACCCTATACAACTTTCTCATTTAGATCGCAAGTTCTGAAATCCCACAATCAATTGCAAACTCAAAACTCTCAGTTTACAACCCTACCTATTCACACATGAAAATAGGGTACAGGGTTACTTTGCCTTTCCTTAAACTCCCAATATATTCAAAACATAATATGTGATTATATACACTTCCATTGAATATCTTATACCCATTACAATCTCAATGGAATCCCAAACTAGTTTCAACATGATATAACTCAGTCCCTTGACTGTATGCTGCCCTTTAGCAAATAGGGTACTCAGGGATTGTTTCCTCTTTCAATGTCAAAGCACTATAAACCTATATCAAGATGATCTCCCCATTTATATGATCATTCAAAATCTTTATTTAAAATCTTTAGAATCCATAACAAGTTACAAGATTAAACACAAGGCATAAAATTTCTTAGTTTATAAACTATATGTTTTCCAAGATCAAGGATTGTGGACAAATAGGATTTTACCACTTCTTGACCAATTATATTCATAAAAATATTATTCTCAACACTATTATGTGTTCCTTAGTTAACCTTCCACCTAAATTTATACCAAAATAATCAAATGCTTAGACTATAGTTGAATCTTGGACTTTATGCAAGAATAAGTTTGTTAGCAACTTGTTTAATCAATGAATTACCCAAGTTATTAATTATGAAGTTGTTTGTTCAGCTAATGAATAGAGTGAAAAATCCTCCATCATTGTGAGTCAAGACAGACTCAGGCATTAATGCTGCAATGTCATCTGCATAGGCACTCACTGAGGTATGTATATTCACTTGTAATTTTGAATTGTAATTTAGTATTTTTGTTTTAATAATTTTACTATATACTTTGGCAAATATAACTTATATGCATGAATGTATTGTGTATGTAGGGATTTCATATGACATTTGATAGTCTTATTCAGACAACTACTAAAATAAATCCTCATGTTTCTTCATCATTTGACATGCCTGTTCATGTAGTTGAACTTGGTACTAACCCAATCAAGTGTCAATGACAAATTGAGGAGGACCATGAGATTGTGGTAAGTGCATGTTTAAATTATTTTTTAATTATAGTTTAAAACATGAGTTTTTTAACTTGGTTTCATGTATATGTGTTAATTTTATAATAATTTTTATATTTGAATAGGTTTGACTACAAGTGAGCTATAAGCATAGTACCTACAGTCAAACCTTAGAGTAATCCAAGGCATTCAAGATATCTCCATATACAAGCAAGGCATCCCAAGAGAGTCTTCTTCAAAGAAGGCAAAGAGAGGGATACTATTTGATGATTAGGATGTTATATATGATGTACTTTTTTGTATGCCTATATGGTAATGTATGCATTTTTAGCATTATATATGTGTATATGATGTATTCACCTGACATTAGATACTATGTTGTTAGACAGATGTAATTTTTTGTATGCCTATATGGCAATGCATGTATTATTGACATTGTATGCCTATATATGGCATTCATACATGTAATTCTTATTTTGTACATGAATATTTAAGAAAACTAATTAAGTAAATCTTGTTTGAATCACTTGTGTTTAAAGTATTATAAATGATTGGCTTTGAAGTATTCTTAAAGATTACAAATGTTATGAGATTGAGAATAACTTGTTAGGATAATGTTGCAAATCAGACTATTATAAGAAATTAAGAATATCATGATCACATTTGAATTATGTTTGTATGCTAATGCATAAGTATGGAGGAGAAGTCTATAAAAACATCATTAGCTGGTTCTAAACCCAACTGATGACATTCACTTGCTATGGTTTGATTTGAATATTTTTTCATAAGCTAGCTCTTCTTTTGACTCTTTGGACTTAATTTAGCTTCTTACACCTAGTACTTATTCCTTGTACTTTTAGTATAACCTCCTTGATGTCATTAACCTCTATCCATACATATTTTACCTCATTCCATTCATGTCTCATTCACAAATTTCCTCTCAATCTCTTTCTAATTTCTTCCTAGGCACCTTATTTGGGTCTCAAGGACCAAATCTTGGTCTATGTTTCAAGAGCTCAACCTGTTGTCACATATGGTCTTAGATGACCATAAAATACTTGGTTTAACCCCCTTCAAGTACTCAAATAATATCATACTTTCATTCCACACCTTATGGACACAATGCTCTCTCAAGACCTGTAGCCTTTTTTTACTATATTTTTCCTATTAATAAAATGTTATGATTTCTCAAGCAATTATAAGGGCATTTATAGGTACCTTCTATTCTTTTTCATGCCTATGTCAAATTTTATAGCCTAACTAATCTAAGGTTTCCCATGCCCTATATATACTCTCAAAAGGAATAATTTGACCTTCTCACTTATCTTATTTTATTTAAAACATACTAATGACATCTAAAACATCTCATAACACCTTTATAATGATAAAAAAAACCAATTTTGCCTTTATGCCTTTGAGACTGCCTATGGGGATTTGAGCCTACCTATGGGGATTGTATGAAGTTTGGAGTGTTAACATCCTTAAAATATGTTTAATAGGTTTAAAACCATCTTACCATACTTATAAAATACTTCTTTACTCTTAGAAGCCTCAAACACATCTTAAAACTCCAAAAATTTTCCCTGCATGAATAATGACCATTATAAGACATGGATGGGATTGTGACAAAACAACGGGCACTTAAATTTTTAATATGATCTTCCCAAGATTATATATGGGTATATTATGCCATGAATACCAATATTAAAAATTTTCAAGTCATTTGGATATGTACTTTGTCTTGTAGATCCTTTTTACCACAATTTACCTTGAGCTACCTGCATGCTTCCTTCATGCCAAAACTTGTCTTTATTCAAACATTTTCATGAAAAACCTGAATGTGATCAATTATATATGATAATATAGGTTTTAAACATCATATTATATTGTTTTAAGATCTATCCAAGGTTTAAACTACTTTTTGGCATCTAGAACTGACACAACTTCTAGAAATCTCCAATGGCTACCTTCTTGACTACAAGAGAACTATGTCAAAATATAAAGAAATTTAACTCTTTATAGGAGATTTAGGATGGAATTTTATGTTTTATTAGGTCATGGAGACCATTCATACCAAATTTTATACTTTTACTCAACCTATAGATGCTCCAAACTAACTAATTTCTACAAGCCAGACTCTCATGTTGATCATGATTTGACATAGGGTTGATTGTACTAAAATAGTGAATAGTTTCCATTGTTAAAAATCCATATAAATATATTTAATGTGTATATTAGGTCATAATTATCCTCTCCACCAAATTTTGTGTTTAGATCTGACATATTTTGGCTTGTACACCCAATTTGGCAAAAGTTAGTGACACATGTCTTCTTGGTCAAATTTCAATAATGAGTCATCATCCTATTTTTCCTTGGTTTTTGATCCAAATAATTGAGGATAAGTATATAACTCATCATTATAACTGGTTTCAATGTATTTTATTATTTGATGCTTATCTATATACACTCAGAGTCAAATACAATAGATTTCAACCTCATACCATATCCTCAAACATGCCAACCAACCTTCATTTTAGGCCCCAAGTCTTCCTTGTACCTATTTCCCATTTTTTCCCAAGTATGACTATAAGGCCTAGTAGGCCTAATTCATGTTATTAAATATTATTTTTCCCCTATGACCTTATTGCTCACTCTTGACCCCATTCTCACACATATAATACTTATTTTAATATTAAACAACAATTCTTACAAGCTTAGACATCCACTCTTCCAAATTATCCACTTATTTCCCCTTATTGTCTTCAAATACTAGGCCTAACAACTAAAATATATTATAAACTTGTCCCACTAGGGTTTTAAGTTTCTTTGGGACTGATGTATGGCCATATCTCCTCCCATAGACTTGCCCCAACCTCTAAACCACCTTCAAACTTGAAGTAAGGAAGCCATACATTTAGTTATCATAATTGTCATTGCATTATGTTAAACTTATATTTTATTTGTAAAGAGGTTTTGTGGGTAAAATTTTGGTGGATTGGCATAATTGATCCATCTTTTTACTCCTTGACCTAATTTGGCTGATTAAAGGCATGACAATTTGATTTTAGGTCTAACTCTGAGAACTCAATATTCGATGCTTGTTGGTTGAAAAATGGAACTTCCAACACATCCAAAATAGATAATAATTTTTATAAATATGTTATTGACCTATAATTTATTCTGGATGACAAACCCACCACCCATTTTGGCCTCAAGAACGCCCTTCCCAATACAAGAAAGATGTTGATTTTAGCCTAACTTTAGGCATGCATAAAAACAAAAATGTAAGTCATATGGAAGAACCCTAAGATAATTCATGTGCATGGTAAATTAATCTAATTTTACCATAGATATATTATAAATAACCTCTATGAGCAATCCATGGTAGAAGTTTTATTAAAGGGTCTTAAAATGCAAATTTTTGGCAATGAAGAGACAACTTCTTGACCTCAACTAGCAACTTTGCCTTCGGGACTAGAAGGTAAAAACACATTACTTAAATAATGTATATGTTAAGGTGTGGAGCTAAAAGATTCAACTATTTGCAGACACAAGAGAGGATGCTGAAGAACCAGAGGAACCGGTGTCGGCAGTATAACCGACATCGGTCACAGACAGTGGAGGAGACCGGTGACGGCAGACAGTCGGCCGACGTCGACAGCACCAGACAAGCAGGGACCGGCGTCGGTCGCCTGTGTATTTTCGGAATTGCTGTTGACGAACAGTCAGTTAAGTGAAGCGAGTGTTTGCATGTTAAGCAACTAATTATAGTCACGAGCTGCGTGTCTAATTATTGTAACTAGAGTTCTATTTTTGTAAGAGTGGGATCTTATTTATAGACCCATAAGGCATGTATTGTAATTAAGAAAGAAGGCAAGTAAAAAGCATTAAAGCTAGCAAGGTCAAGGAGATCAGCTGAAGCATTCAAGGAGGGATAGCAACTCAGGCTTTAGAGTTGTTGTGTTGAGCAAGAGAGAGAGGGAAGAAGGTCTTGAGGTGTGGCAAGCCTTTGAGGTGGAAGAAGAAGTGGCATCTTCCTTATTGTATTTTCTTCTAGTAGTATTTAATACAAAAGTGTGTATTGTCTCTCAAATTCTTTGCTGTCTCAAGTTTCTAGCTACTTTATCATTTTGGTATAATTCTGTGTTTAATTGCATATAAGAAAGTAATCAATTGTGCTCTAATTGGTAGAGTTAGAGATCCCCTGACAAGTGGTATCAGAGCTACGGTTTGCAGGAAGCAAGGTATTGTTTTTGATTACAGGTCATTCATAGGGTTTCTTGATTGAGTGGGAGTTCAGCAATGGCAGAAGAAAGTAGGCTACAAATGGAGAAGTTTAACGACAAGAATTATCAACATTGGAGGATGCAGATTGAGGACTATCTGTATCAAAAGGATTTGTACTTACCATTGGGTGGGGTTGCATGCAAGCCCATAGATATGAAGGATGAAGAATGGAACGTTCTTGATCGGAAGGCTCTCGGTTCCATAAGGTTGAGCCTTGCATCGTCTGTGATTTCTAGCTTATCACAATGTAAGACAACGAAAGAGTTGATAAAGTCCTTGGTAAATTTATACGAAAAGCCCTCGGCTTCTAATAAGGTATATATTATGAAGCAACTATTTACTTTGCAAATGCAGGAAGGTGGATCGGTACATACTCATCTCAGTGATTTCCATGGTTTGGTAAACCAACTAGCTTCAGTCAATATTGTTTTTGATGATGAGGTAAAGGCTCTCTTGATTTTATGTTCTTTGCCTGAAAGTTGGGACGGTATGGTTATGGCAATAAGTAATTCTACATCTGCTTCTAAAATCTTAAAAGTTGATGATGTTGTGAGTGTGATCTTGAATGAAAAAATACACAGGAGAAGCACAGGTGAATCATCAGGGAATGCTCTAAGTGCAGAAAGCAGGGAAAGGCAAAGGGAGAAGTTTGAGCAAGGGAAATCAAGGTCGGGAAGGAGATCCGAGTCCAAAGGTATTACCTGCTGGTTTTGTGAAAAGAAAGGACATACAAAGAAGGAGTGTTGGTTGAGAGATAAAGAGAATCAACATGCAGGTATGGAAGAAGCAAAGGATGCAAATATTGTGATGCAGGATGCTCTCATACTTTCTTCGGATAGTCAGGTAGGATCATGGATTTTAGATTCTGGTTCATCTTTTTATGCACCCCCAAATAGAGATTTGTTCTATGAGTATGAACAGGGAGACTTTGGAGTTCTTTATTTAGGGGATGGTACACCTTGTTAGATAGTTGGCAAAGGGAAAGTGCAGCTGAGATTGCAGATTGACAACACGTGGGTGTTGAAAGAGGTCATGCATGTTCCAATTCTGAAGCAGAGTCTGATTTTTGTAGGAAGGTTGCTAGATGAGGGATGCACAATAACCCTCACAGCAGATTCTTGGAAGGTTACCAAGGGAGCACTTGTTCTAGCAAGAGGTAAGAAAGTAGATACTCTTTATCTGTCTACTTGTATTACTGATTCCACTTCTGGTGTAGATTCGAAGATGTGGCCTAATAGGCTTAGTCAAAAGAACAGGAGGGGAATGGAAGTTCTTGATTCAAAAGGTATGTGTTCAAATTTGGAAAGCATAAATACAGTTCATTGCAGAAAGAGGAAATTTTATGCTTTTGACAGGAACAAAGAAGCCTTGGTGTTTATGGAGGAGATGAAGGATAGAGATCAGTCACAGGGGCTAAATAAATTTGAGCAGGGTAGCATGGACAGAGGTTTGATCCAAGAAGAGCTCGTGGATGAAAATTTCATCACTTACAGGAACACATAGACACCGATGTCAGTAGCTTGGCACCGACGTCAGTCATCCAGATACCGACATCAGTCATGTGCAGACCAGTAGGGTCGGTAGGTTGGACTGGAGAAGTCCGACGTTGGTCATAAGGACCGACGTCGGTAGGAGGGACACCGGCGTCAGCCAAGGAAATGACGTCGGCAGTCAGGGTCAGTGCAGGGAGCCGACATCGGTCAGGAGCAGACTGGGAGATGGCCTAGATCGGTCACTGGAACGGATGTTGGGTGAATTAATAAGTCTCAAACACCCATGTGGAGGTCAGGAAAGGTATGTGAACCTCATATTCATTGTTCACCTTCTTTATATTGCTTACTGATAGTCACAAACTAGGAAGATGGAAGAAGCAATGCAGGTAGAATCTAGAAACAGTGGGAGCTTGGCATGGATGAGGAGTGTGAGTCCTTGGAGAACCAAACAGGTATTTGTTGGTAGTGTTGTCAGCTGGAAGGAAGCACTGGATAGAGAGATGGACTCCCGTTTTAGAGAAGAGAGTGGATGGACACATGAGACAGAAGGCTATGGTATATGGTCTTGAGTACGCTGCAGAACAATGGAGGTTTGACTATTGTATTTTATCTTTACCAGGTTGGATAATATTAGCTATATTATCCTGTTACTGTATTGTGTTACTTATTACAGGGTTTCATATACAGGGAGTTTTTTGAGCTAAGGGTAGAGTTGGTTCAGAAGTATGTCATGGAGAATTTGGGAGCAACAAAATTATTGTGGCATAAGATACAGGTATTGCATCACAGGTTTACGTGGTGGTTGGTCTTCAAGAGTGACATTGAAGAGGGATACAGATCCTAAGGAACAAAATAGATGGTGTACAGGTACAGGTACAAGTTGCAGCTATTTATCTCCAAGTGGGAGATTGTTAAGGTGTGGAGCTAAAAGCTTCAACTATTTGCAGACACAAGAGAGGATGCTGAAGAACCAGAGGAACCGGCATCGGCAGTATAACCGATGTTGGTCACAGACAGTGGAGAAGGAGACCGGTAATGGCAGACAGTCGGCCGATGTCGGCAACACCAGACAAGCAGGGACCGGCATCGGTCGCCTGTGTATTTTTGGAACTGCTGTTGATGAACAGTCAGTTAAGTGAAGTGAGTGTTTGCATGTTAAGAGACTAATTATAGTCACGAGCTGCGTGTCTAATTATTGTAACTAGAGTTCTATTTTTGTAAGAGTGGGATCTTATTTATAGACCCATAAGGCATGTATTGTAATTAAGAAAGAAGGCAAGTAAAAAGCATTGAAGCTAGCAAGGTCAAGGAGATCAACTGAAGCATTCAAGGAGGGATAGCAACTCAAGCTTTAGAGTTGTTGTGTTGAGCAAGAGAGAGAGGGAAGAAGGTCTTGAGGTGTGGCAAGCCTTTGAGGTGGAGGAAGAAGTGGCATCTTCCTTATTGTATTTTCTTCTAGTAGTATTTAATACAAAAGTGTGTATTGTCTCTCAAATTCTTTGTTGTCTCAAGTTTCTAGCTACTTTATCATTTTGGTATAATTCCGTGTTTAATTGCATATAAGAAAGTAATCAATTGTGCTCTAATTGGTAGAGCTAGAGATCCCCTGACAAGTGGTATCAGAGCTATGGTTTGCAGGAAGCAGGGTATTGTTTTTGATTACAGGTCATTCACAGGGTTTCCTAATTGAGTGGGAGTTCAGCAATGGCAGAAGAAAGTAGGCTACAAATGGAGAAGTTTAACGGTAAGAATTATCAACATTGGAGGATGCAGATTGAGGACTATCTATATCAAAAGGATTTGTACTTACCATTGGGTGGGGTTGCATGCAAGCCCATAGATATGAAGGATGAATAATGGAATGTTATTGATCGGAAGGCTCTCGATTCCATAAGGTTGAGCCTTGCATCGTCTGTGATTTTCAGCTTATCACAGTGCAAGACAATGGAAGAGTTGATAAAGTCCTTGGCAAATTTATACAAAAATCCCTCGGCTTCTAATAAGGTATATCTTATGAAGTAGCTATTTACTTTGCAAATGCAGGAAGGTGGATCGGTACATACTCATCTCAGTGATTTCCATGGTTTGGTAAACCAACTAGCTTCAGTGAAGAGACAACTTCTTGACCTCCAACTAGCAACTTTGCCTTCGGGACTAGAAGGTAAAAACACACTACTTAAATAATGTATATATAGGCAAATTTAATGTGTTCCAAAATTTTTTACATCCACTTCCACCCCTAAGTGCATTTTCACTACTATTATGAAGAATGGAAACACTGACAACAAATGTTGTCAAAGTTGAAGCTACGATCTGAGAGCTCAATTTTTGGTTCTTGTTGGCTGAAAAATAGAATTTAAAACAAATACAAAGGGGTGAATTACATCCAAGATCAATTTATTGACCTCCAATCTATCCTAGACGACAAACCCACCACCCATTCTATGCTCAAGAACACCCTTCCCAATACAAGAAAGATGTTGATTTTAGCATAACTTTAGGCTAGTATAAAATAGAAACTAAAACTTGTATGGAGGAATCATAAGATCCCTCATGTGAATGTAAAATTCCTGTAATTTCACCTCTAATATATTTTTAATCACCTTTAAGATCAATCCATGGTAGAAGTTATAGTAAAGGGTCCTAAAATGTAACATTTTGGTAGTGAAGAGACAACTTCTTGACCTCCAACTAGCAACTTTGCTTTCAAGACTAGTAGGTGAAAATCCACCACTTTGATTATGTGTATATAAGAAAATTACATGTGTTACAACAAATATGACACCCACTTCCACCTGTAATTGCATTTTTACTACTATTCCAAAGCACAAAAACACTGACAACAAATGTTGTCAAAGTTGAAACTACAATCCAAGAATTAAATTTTTGGTGTTTATTGACTAAAAAATAGAATTTAAAACATGTTTTGAGGGGTTAATAAAATCCATTACTAGGTTCTTATCCTCCCATATAGCCTAGATGATAAACCCACCACCCATTCTAGGCTCAAGAATGCCCTTCCTAATACAAGAAAGATGTTGATTTTTAGCCTAACTTCAGGTATGCATAAAACCAAAACTCTAAGTCATATGGAGGAACCATAAGATCCTTTATTTTTGTGTGGGAAATTACTCTAATTTCACCTTGAATCCATTTTGAAGCACCTCTAAGAGCAATCCATGGTAGAAGTTGTAGTAAAGGGTCCTAAAATACAAGTTTTTGGTAATGAATAGACAACTTCTTGACCTCCAATTAGAAAATTTGCCTCTAAGATCAGCAGGTGAAAATAAACCACTTTTAAATCATCTATATAATCAAATTACATGTGTTCCAAACACCATGACATCCATTTCCACCCACAAGTGCATTTTCACTACTATTCTGGAGCATGAAAACACTGACAACAAATGTTGTCAAAGTTGAAGCTATGGTTCGAGAACTCAATTTTTGATACTTGTTGGCTAAAAATTTGAATTATTAACACATTAGAAAGGGTGAATAACATCTAATAATAGGTTTTTGGCCTCCCATCTATACTGGATGACAAACCCACCACCCATTCTGGGCTCAAGAACGTCCTTCCTAATAAAAGAACGATGCTAATTTTTAGCTTAACTTTAGGGATGTATAAAATGAAAATTGTAAGTCATATGGAGGAACCATAAGATCCATTGTGTGCATGAAAAACTCCTCTAATTGTACTCTGAATCTAGTCTGAAGAACTTCTAAGAGCAATCCATGGTAGAAGTTGTAGTAAAAGCTCTTAAAATACAAATTTTTGGTAGTGAAGAGACAACTTCTTGACCTCTAACTAAAAAATTTTCCTTTGAGACTGGCAGGTGCAAATCCACTACTTAAAACACATCTATATATGCAAATTACACATGTTCCAACAATCGTGACACCTACTACTCACAAGTGCATTTTCACTACTATTCTAGAGAATGAAAACACTGACAACAAATTTGTTTGAAAGGCTATAAGGAGAAATAAACTTGTCATGAGAAATTGTTTAGGAGTGTGAAAATGCTATGTACTTTTAGTAAGCTTTTTTTTAGCTTCAATAATATGAAATTATTTACTAACGGTGCCAACCACATGAAGGTGGAAGCTAATTTGGCACCACTAACCTAAAAAAAAGGTTAGTAAGTAATTAAAGATGAAATTTATACACATACTACCTACAAAATCAAAAACATTTGGTAAAATTGATTACATCTACAATTTGTAAATCAACATACCTACATATTTCAATCTAATGAACCATTTGGATCTACTCTAATCTTGATAGTATCAAGAATAGCTTCATGGTCTAACTCACAAACTTCCATAGATTCTTGTTTCTTGGCCTCCCATGATATTTTTGCAATTGAATATTTGTCGCAAGAATCAAATTTGAATAGTTTAGAATCTTATTATGAGTTTCAAAGTCTTCAAACAACCATACATTTGAATTTTTTATAGGATATCATTAAATCCAAGTTCCAATGACTACCATAGACCCAGTGGGATAATCAATGTTATCTCCATCTACAACTGGGGAAGTCAATTTTTTCTTTCCATCTACACACTGACATAAGTAGTAATATGTTCCCTCTTCATTGTCCTCATTTACAATAACTGCAAAAATAGGGCCTGCATCATAAAAAAAATTTTTAATGACATTATGAAGATAGATTATGAGAATAAATAGTACACAAAGATTAATCTTCTACTTGGTTATACTAGATCATATATATGGTCAAATTCATTTGAGGATGTCATGTCAGTAAGTTGCAATACTAGTGAAACTTGATATGTGTTGATTGGAATTAGAGGTTCGAAACTCCAATCATCCACCCACTCTTGTGAGTCACACTCATTCTAAACAAATGCATACAGAACAAAAACATGCCAAGTGTCACGTATAAATATTCTAAGACTTGTATTTGAGCTACAAAATGAGTGGAGCTCACTTGAACCTATTAGAGTCATACAATCCTCATAGTTTGCCAAGTCTTTTTCCTCCATTAACCAAAAATGTCTACAAATAGTAAAATTTAATTGACCACCATGACATATGTTTTTATTACACCAGTCAACCAAATGTCAATCAAATTTATAACATTATCATATTTTAACTCCTCCCTTGCAATGGATCTTTTTATACATGCTCTAACACTATCATGCTCCCATTTTCTATGTCTAGTCTCAGTGAAACTCCAAATATGTTATACACCAGGGGTAATGTGCATCCTGATCAACCAATAAAACATCCATGAATTCTTGAATTATGATGTGCAATTATCTGACCAAATGTAATTCCATTTAAAATGAATGTTCCTCTGAGTCAACTATCCATAGAACTTATCAAAATAACCTTGCACATACTCTGTACAATGTGATTGGTCATCATTGATATAGAAATGGTATTCCCTTAATATTTTTTTATATTCCTCTGTACTATCAGGTGCATACATGAATCCTATATGCATGAATATGATAATTTGTGGTGAGTTATAATACTGTAATTGAACTTCCATTTGTGGTTTGAATGTGTAATTTTTTGCAAAGTTGACTACTAAAATAATAGAATCAATTGGGAATGTTTCCATGATTAGCTTGAAATGTTCATCCAACCATTTAGTCCTATGTGTGTGCCTTGCAATAATTTTCTCCATGAATTCGACCATAAATTCTGAAATAGGTATCTCTTTCATAACAAACTCACACCTTTTAGATTCTTTGCCATCTTTTACTTGATAAGTCACAAATTTGTATTTTCTCAAACCAACTAATTCCTATCTAATTGCACTTGTACAGTCCTCATGGATACATTTTTTTATTCTGGCAATCCACTGCAAATGTTGTAATTTCCATCCAAACATGCTTTCTTATAAAAGAACTATCCATATGGTCTTTCACAAAAAATATTTGAAATAATTCCCTAGCTGATTTTGGTAGAACTTCTTATGGCACACTCCTGAAAAATGTTAGTAGTATGAAAATTACAATGAATATGGAGAAAATAATCATAATGCATTGAAAATTCAACATGTTGTCTATAACAATAAGTGGTGTGTGTGATTTATTTTTACATAAAAAGGTTTGTCCATCTCAAAAAATCGTTGACTAATATAATTTTGTGGATATTTTTCCAAAAAATTAAAGTAAAATTGTGTTTGAGTCATATCCAAGAAATATTTTAGATGCGGTTCACAATTGTGAGAAACAACTCTTCTTTTCACTACATCTCTTGTATTGGGCGAAAATCTTGTATTATCTTTCTAAAATTGTGCAAGTAAGTCTTTTAAAGCATTGATTATAGCCTTGTCCTTTCATGAAAGTCTACTAGAGAATGCCCATAACTCTTTCATATTGGGTTCATTAAGTCTTTCAGATCTTGTAATTTCTTTCATTAATGTTTTTCTATTTATGTCAAGTTTTTGACTTGTTTTTAAAATCAATCATTTTTTTTCATATTTCAGCACTTACTACACAAGTTGTTATTGTATGTTCGATAGCATTGCAATATTTGTTGCATGATTTCAAGATTACAATATGATATGTGTCATGTAGATTTTCAACAATTTCATCATTTTCATTATCCATGTTAGATGTTCTTAGTCATATTGTGTTCATTATAGGTCTCATCTTAAGCAATTTCATCAATGAAACAAATAATTGACATTTTGTCTATCATACTCTAATCTATGAAAGAAACTATCTCAAATTTCTTGAGCCAACCTTATTGAATGGTGGTCAGACATTTTGTTATGCATTGGTTTCAAAATATTTTCATCAACTTTAATTAAGTACTTATATTTTCTACGTACAATTCTTGGAGGTGTTGTTATTGGTGGAATCCGTTCAGACGGTGTTTCAAAATCATTATATGTTTCCATGAAATTTTATTCATTGTTTGTTTATTCATTATGTGTTTCCATGAAATTTTCTTCATTGTTAATTTCATCATTATTTGAGTCCATTAAATTTTCTTCATTGTTTGTGGGTAAAGTATCATTCATAGGCTCTTCATCAACTTAATAAAAAACTTTAAACTTTGAAGGTGAATTTCCAACATTATCTAATTTTATATTATCAATTTCATCACAATTCAATCAATTATTGTGAATTTCATCATAATTCAATTCATTATTATAAATTTCATCATTATTTAATTGATTATTGTCAATTTACTCATTATCTAATTTATTTGGCTCATCAAGGTTAGTGTTTGTACCTTGTTTAGAATGAATTGCTTACATTCTTACCTTATTTTTCTCTCTCAAATCTTCTAATTGATCTGATGTTTTGTTCTTCAACTTCTTCCTCCTCTTAGAATGCAAACTAGAGTCGATTTTGACAAAAGCAACCAAGAAAGTACTTCAAATGTGGGGTCCAAAAAAAAATGCAACCAAGAAAGTACGTAGAGTACATAGGGAATGTCTATGGGGATAACAATCTCGATTAGGGATGAAAATAGATGTTGAAAAGTGAGTTTTTGTTTGTAATTTAATAAATGTGTATGCATTACAAGAATTCATACACATTCTTATGACACATATGTGTTCCTTGAATTATAGGCATATACTATATAAACAAGCAAAAGGGCTCATATTCAAGCATTTTTTCCAGTATAATACTATAATATGATGCAATTTTTCCAATTTAGGTTCAATGGGTTTAAATTAGCAACATTTACATTTATATTTACATTTTTTTATTAAATTAGGGTCAGTTAAGTCATACATGTTGCATTTATATTATACATTCGATTAGGCCATAAATTTGATTTAAGGGCTCAAATTTTACCAAATCACATCCCTAATTGAACCAATCAACTAATTGGTTCTATTCATGATAGAATCATACTTAATTTTGTCCCAAATCATATATATCATGATCTTATATTTATGTCAAGAAGGGATTCAAATTGGCCTCCCATGCCTCCTCAATTGAATTACCCCTATAATTGAACCTTGTTGTGCCATGTGTGTACCTCATACACCCAAAAGTGTTAAAGCTATCAGAGATACATCAAGTCCTAAAATTTTTAGAGTTGTTAATGCCCTGGGAGGCCAAATCTAATTACATATCACCATGTGTACCTCATAATGCTCAAAAGTGTCAATACTATTAGAGGTGTCAGGTCTCAAAAGCATTAAAGAGCTCTATCAGATCCCTATGAGGCCTGATCTAATTAGATATGTATGCATATGTGTATCTTGTACACACATATATTTGTGTTAGAGATCTAACTGTCACTTGTCCTAGAAGTATTAGATTTGTCAGAACCTTAGGATGCCTAAATCCAATCAAAGATTTCCACATGTGTAGATCTAGTACACCTAGAGAAGTGTTAGAGTTTTTAGATATGCACATCTTTGATACTTAGAAATGTTCCATCACCAAGCCAACCAATCAAACTAAGGTCTATTTAAAAATTTATCATACATACATAGAAGCCAATAATGTTTAAAGATTGACATTGATCCAATCAACTCATATCTAGTAAATAATTCACATGGTGTGAGCCTCTAACTTGCCACTACTATATGAAAATTATCATGTAGATCCCTTTAAGGTCCCATTTGAATTGAGCAAGCACTAAATGTTATCAATTTTTTACATGTATGTATTCAAATTATTTATATCCCTCTATCTTGAATTACCTCTAGAGATCCCAAAAAATTACAATCATATTAAGTCTACACTCAAGAGAGAACACACTTCAATAATGGATGAGCTTCAACCTCAAATCCCAAAATAATTCTAAGAAATGTACTACTTTCTTGCAATCTACATCATAAGGTTTAAGTTCATTACAATCAAATATGAATAAGATGATTGAAGATATATGTATAAAATATATATAATCTTGAAACCTTCAGTGAGAGGGTGCACATGGGTATTCAATTATGATCAACCATCTATATGAGGTTAGTAGTTCATGATCCACATAAACAATTATTGGTTCTCTCTGCTCAGCATCATCCTTGAGGGGAAGCAGGTCTCAGATTTAGGGGACACTATCACAAGTTTATTGTATCTTGAATAATTTAAATAGAGTTTGCTTTGGGGTAACTTATACATATGTCATACCTGGTCAATGCCAGGTCTACACTATCCTTTAATGGTATTAAACAAAGTCCCTAGTGCACTTAGATATTTTCTAAGCTATATATTCATCACTACATGTACAACATCTTAAAACATCTTAAAACCACATCATCACTAATGGATACATGTGACCATTTCAAGTTTATTGAGCTCAAAACCACATCTTATACAAAACAAATTGCGTACCCAACTTGACCAAAATATTTAAGAATTTAACATGTACATAAATTATAGGTCTATCATCCTACTTTCGTATCTTACCATCCCAATTACATAGTAAGATATAAAAATCTATAGTATTAATAAGCATCAAGTGATGTCTAGTTTATTTTTGAGCTTGTAATTGTTGCATCCATGGTACGCTTAGGATTAGTCCCATGTCAAAGACACACTCTTTAGATGATGTGGGAATGGACGGAGTGGTTGATGGTTGTCCCATGTGTGATGGAGGGGTAGATGAAGGAGGTGTACAGAATGGAGGATTAACCATATTTTCACAAGAGATCTCAATTTTAGGAAAAATTTGAATAATGTATTTGAATACATTAGGGGAATCATACTTGAATAATTGTAACAATATAAGACTCTTGTTAGACTTTTAATTGGGACCTCAAAATGCACCTACTGAATTAGATGCACTAAGTGACCTTGGAGGAAAATTAAGGGATTTTACTCAACACATTTTAGGAATGTTTTTGGGACAATCCAAGACATGATTCATAGGTATTGGGCTCCATTAGATAGCATTCTTGAAATAGATATTAAAGAGATGCACTATTACACAAAGGGCTCAATTCTTATTTCTACTTACACCAGATTATCTATACTACATAGTCTAATTTAATAGGTTTGCCACTTAAACAAATTAGGTCAAAATTTATAAATTAAGGGGTTTGGTCAAAGATATAAAAGAAACAACAAAAGGGTAAGATATGATTTTAGGCAAGTAGGATTATATCAATAATAAACACAAAATTTAAGGTAAAGTAGTAATTTAAGCAAGTAAGGTGGTAAGGTATATCCTTTCCCTACTAGGGGAAAGATCCCAATAGCTGTGCATGTTTCAATTATCAAACAAGGATTTTGTTAACATGTGTTCTATTAAATAAACATATTAGTGTATATAAATATTAAAGTGCACCAAAATTTGAACATGTAATATCTAATACTTGTTCAATATTTATTCTATAAAATTAAAAGTAACCAATCACATCTTGACAAGTAAGAGTCAAACATTGATACTCTAATGCACAATGATTGGTACACTAAAGGCTAAGTTTTGATCATAGGTTTAAAAAATGCATTTTATGACCTCTCATGATAAAATCAGTTATATTGTCAAATGTATAATGTGTTAGACCTTGAAACCTTAGTTATAATTAGTTAAGATGACACATTGAAATAGGTAAATTTTTTTAAGACTAATGCAATGTTATGGTACCTTAATTCATTGTCCAAAGCTAATGGGACCTTTCCCCTATAAGAAACACAAAATTTGACATTTCTCCAATAAGGATGCATGGCTAATGGGACCTTTCCCCCATAAAAAACACAAAATTTGTTTTTTTTATTTTATGTTAAAGAAACATGTACATGTTATATAATGCATACATGTTATTTGAATTTAAAACCAACCCTTTAGGCTTGAAAATGGCTTGGATTTTTGAGCCAAAGGCTTGGGACTGTGCATCTACATTCGAGACCGAGAGTTTTAGGAAAAACCAACAAATTTCAACTTTAATCATTAAATATGCTATGGATTTCAACATCAAAATTCAAAAACTTATTAGCGTTACAACGAGCACATTGTCCTCTTTCTAAATGTATGATTTTTATAATTTTTGGGCTACTTTAAGGGTTCAGACTATATTTATTTCTAACAACAATTTTTTTGGGCCACTACATGCCTCACCCATACATGCCTATTCATGTTTATCTATTTATTTTTTGTTAATCCAAATACAAAATAAATTATATGGTAACAAACTAGGCCTGATTCTACACACATTAAAAAAAAATCAAATTTTGTTTTTTTTTGAGGTAGTTAGGGTGGGTCACATGGATGGCTATCTATTTTTTGTCAGTTTTTAGGATATACCTAATTTCAAAATTAATTAGAAAAATATTCATCAAAAAAATAAAAATAAAGTTTTTAACACACTAGAATATATAATCTAAATATTCACTAAAGGGTTTCTAACAATATTAAATGATGCTTAAAAAATGGTGGGTCACATGGAATGGTACAATTCAAATTTTCTTAAAAAAATAGGAGGTCCTTTTCAAATTTTAGATGTTTGACCTATTTATAATTAACTATTTAATTTTTTTTGGAAACTAGAATTGAAATGCTACAATTCATATTTTTATACTATCTTCAAATTTGAGTGTAGCCATCTCTAATTATTTGCAAAATTTCACATTTCTAAAATTTCAAAAAAATCATGTTCATAAATAAACCCTTTTTGGTCCACTACATTGATACACTTACCCTCTAATTCATGTGGTAAACTTTATATAGAGAAACTAACATGACTCTCCAAACTAAACACAAAATAACATAATAGAGAGATAAATATCTCTCATCTTGAAGTTTCTACTTTACCTAAACACCCCCATTTGACTAAACATTGAGCTTGTATTGATGAGGCAAAATTAATTGTAAAACAAGATGATTATTGGATAAGGAAGTTCATTGAAAATATTGAAATTGAGAAGAGATCGATTAATTTTAATAGCTATAGTGGCCTTGACATTGGTAGCTCTTGGAGACCAACTTTAAATCACTAAAATATGCAAACCATAAATTCTCTAGGCATGGGTGACTAAATTTCAAAATACATATAAGTATTTATTTATCATGTATGGTAGTAATTATTATTCTTTTATCATTTTGTTTATCTAATGTAAAATGATGAGTAAAATTATTCACTCACTCCATGATGGGTTTTGAATATTATTATTGATGTAGTTAATTATGTCTCTGTATAAAAGAAGGTATGAGGAAAGGTCATAAGTCTTGAGCCCTAGCTCTCTATAATTATACCTCATATAAATTAGAATAAAAATAAATAGTGTTTTCATATATGGATTAGACACTATTAAGAGATGATATTAAGTGAGTATGCTCTAATATCATTGATACATGGCCCAAAAAAAAAATTAGGTGAAAAACTACTCTTATGCAATAAAATTAATAATTTAATAAGTGTACACTAAATAATATAGGCTAAAGGATATATTGGAGTCAATAAAAACAATGGAAATACCAAATATAAGAATTGACACCAAATTAGAACTATAATAATAAAAAAAAAATTATTATGAAAAGTTCTATACAAAATATGAGAGGTTGAATGTATGATGCATATGTCATTCCTAGTCTAAATCTCTTTCACTAAATTATTAAAAATAATATAAGAATATATTGATATAAAATAGATTAAGTTTAAAATTTTATTAAACCTTTATAATAGGTGTTAATAACTTCTTCATAACTGATCATTAGATTGTCATATTCTAGTAATGCCACTATGTTATAGTGTGGTATCTTATAGTGACACTATAAGAGCTATGGGTATCCCAAAAGATGAGTTATAACTAAGTGGTATCCATACATTTTTTGGGGATGATGTTTAATTAATTGGTGAAGATATAATCTAATGTAGAGTGAATATTTAGTGTCGTAATTGATTTAAGTCTTAGATCCTCCTAGATAATATAATTACATTGAATATTATATTGATGATGATAACAATTACAATGAAAATTCACCATTTTCATTATACTCATGGGAACCTCAACATCTTAATATTACTCCCAATTTAAAAATGATTCAACTTATATTAAATATGATAATGATTACCTTGAGTGTTATTATATAATTAGTTTTTTTAACCAACCACATATGTTTATATCTTAATTATCTCTATTCATGTACATGTTATTCTTTTTGTATTACCTTTTTTTAAGTTGCTTTTCCTTTATTTTCTTGTTTTCTTTTCTTTTTTCATTTATTTGTTTGCACATATGGTTTTTGGAAACTCTCGTTTAGTCTCTAGTAGTCTTCTAATTTCTTACCCACTTGGGTTCTGTTTTGTTGTCTTTTTATTTCATTCCAAGTTGTTCCTTATTTTCTATGACATTTTCTTTTTATATTTTCTAAAATTTTAAATTATCTTCTTACTTATTTAATTTTACATTATGTTTATGATTTATTTGTTTTCTTTCTCAAACTTAATTGTTTTTACTTTTTGTGCTTCAGGTCCTCCTACTTAATTTCTATTTTTATCTTATTTCCTATCCTCCTATGACTGCTTTCATGTCACCTATTATGTTTTTTTATTCTATTTAGTTGTCACTCCTTCCCTTTGTCATTATTTCACATCCAAAAGTCTTACACTAATTTTCACATGATGATAACATAATTACTGAGGCAACATACCTTAAGGGAGGTGCGGTATTTTGTTATGGTTTTAGGTTTTATTTTTGGATTATTTTCCTGAATCCTGAGAAACATTTGCTTTTCATCACCCTCAATGTGGATTACTTACTGATATGTGATTAAAAAAATTCCTGAGGATTAAAACAAATCATTAAATACACATAAAATTTGATGACCGAGGTCCCTGGTGTAATGATAATAGGTAACACTGGGAAAATATTGATACAGGGTATAATTGTACTACTTAAAGGAACCCATCATTTCAAGAAATATGTCCAGGTTGTTGCATAACCATTATCAAATACATTTAAGCTTTGCCTATATTTAGAAAAATTTAAGAATAGTTAGAAAAAACGTGACAACGCTGAGGAGCAAGGATCATAGACACATTATTTTTGGAAAGGGCATAGCAGTAATGGTAGTTGTACCCCTGTAAATCCAATCATAATCACTTTTTTTATTAAATCATTAGAACCACCATTTTGAATTTCCTCAAATAAAATAACCAATATTTATTTCTAATTTAGCAGAGTGTTTGAACAACAAGTAGGAGGAACCTCATGTGGGGAACATATATAGGATCGATAGCAAGATGGACAACGACTCGTTTGGTGAGGAATAAAATGGGAATTTTCATTATACATTCATGTTTTTCTTTTGTAAGAATGTTCATGTATTCAATTATTCATTAGTTTTATCTCACCAAGCCGTGACCATATGTCTATATTTCACATCATTATCTTGAATTTATTTTTCCTTAATTGTAATTGTTTGTGATGTTCATTACTCTCCACCATGATTAAATCTATAGCTTTCACATCAAAATGTGAAAATATCTCAAATTTATTATATGTAATTAACAATAACCAAATGCCCCATATCAAACTATTATGCCTTTGGGAAGGCCTTGTCTCCCTGTATACCCATCCACACTGCCAACATAAGGCTCAAAACTCAGACAAGCAGTTACCTAGGTGCACTTTGGGAGCCTTTATGAGATATGGAAGGCTGCTACTTAAATTCAATGATTAGCTAAAGAGCATGCTAAGACTCAAAAGTCACTAGTTTTCTTAGGGGTGATCCCATCTCAGGTGGCTATGTTGGACTCCCTTGTGTCTGATCATTGCCATTCTGCATTGCAAGCACTCATCGAACTTGCTAATGGAAGTTACATGTAAGTTTTTTCTACAATTTGGGGATCGCTTTGAAGGACCTTTTACTTTTGTTTCTAGTGATAGTCTTATAAAATCATACATTTGGAGAACCATTTTCTATTAGATGAAAATCATATTATGTAGAAATGAAATGAAATGAAAATGTATTAATGCCTTTAAATGACCAAAGAAGCTCAATGAAACTCAAAAGTATAACTTGTTACAATAGATAGTAATTAGGTAAACAAAACCCTCAAAACTGAAGATGGAAATATAAAACTAAACTAGTTTAGGGTTTTTCTCTTTGGCTATAAATCATTTTCATAAATATTAAATTATTGGCTCCTATTCCATTTCCCAATCTTTGTGGCTAGAATGTTGCATATAATATTTTGATCCTTAGATTATGTTAGCTACAAATTTTAGTATCACTTTTTTTTTAACTTTGTGTTTTTGATGTTGCTTAACATCTTTTATCTTCGCCTACAATATTTAGGTAAAAATTCACAATTATTCATAACTATTTTCATGCAGTGAAGTTATTATTGAGATTGCAAAATTTTTTATTTATGTTTTGGCTTAAAATGTACTTTCATTGGTGTTATAGCTAAATTGTTGTCAATATTTGAGCATTGACCATGTGGATTCTAGTAAGAAAAAAAATTTAATCTTTTTTTTTGGAACTTATTTGACCTACCTCATTGCTCTTTATTTTTGACCTATCGAGGTATTTTTGCTCTTGTGCTAAATCTAGTGCAAATTTTGCATTTTTATTCCAAATAAAATTTGCTTTAAGCAGTAGCAACAATTCAATCATACATCCAAAATGTTATCAAAATTTAATTTTCAACTTGTCTAGGAAAAATTTTATGTAGATTTTAGTAGCTAAAACTTATAAAGTTCTCCATTTTCCACCAATCTTTAAACATGTAAATATTGAAATTTTCTTTAAGAATTTCTCTTTTAATGCAATTGCTATTGCAAGGCATATTAATGTGGCTTTATCTATGCTACCACCAATTTTTCTGAAGGGGTTAAAATATTCAAGATTATGGGGCAACAATCACTTATTTATAGCTTCATTTTGAGCAGCACGGTCCTATTTACCGAGTACATAAAATTCATCAAATTTTTTACCTCAATCACTTACTAGTGTCTAGAAAAGCCTGCTACCACAAACAAAAAGTTCACTTATAGTAGTGATCACCATAGTAATAGCATATAATTTTAATTGATTACAGGAATAATCATACTCAGAATTATGTATTTTAATTTTTTATATATAATTAAACATTTTATTTTGAATTTGAAGATCTAAACTAATTTTTAGGCTTAGCCTCTGCTTTTTGTAGGGAATTGGTGCTTTACGCTCTTATTTTGTTATTTCATTGATTACATTTTTTCAATGAAAAGAATATCATTTTTATGTTAGATATTGCTCATATGTTTTCAACTTAAGGTATATTATCTTTGTATTTCATTGATCACAGTGATGTCTATTTTAGTCATCTTATACATTTTATTATACAAATTGCATTAGAAATCCATGTAAAATTTATCTATGATATATAAAATTTCAAAATGGCATATTACTATGATAGATATAATTGTTTTTATTTCCTATCTTAAACATGATGTGCATAATCCTTTATTTTAAAATATATACTTCACAAGTTTAATACACACCTTTAAAGGGGGTAGATATTATATTTAATCTAATTTCTACATCCAAAAAATAAGGATATTAAAGCACTATTTTTCTCTTCCATAAAAAAAAATGAAACATTCATGCTTCTTAAACATACCCAGTATATGACACTTATTCTTATTCCCATCACATGATATCTTTAGGAAATTTACTAACTCTATTCCCTTTTACATTACATTATATTTATTTAGATTTCATATTTAATCATTAAATATTATACTCATAAATAAATATAATAATTAGTAAATTTTTGAAACTTTGATTTGTGCATGGAAATTATAATTGGCACATATTTGGAGATGCAAGGAACACATACTTCATACATTCTAATAAAAGTAGGTGTATCATTTCCATTTTTTAATTTTCTATATTTTAGTAGGTTATATTGTAAGCATAGGTTATTATTGTAGCATTTATTTATACCTTTTTTCATAATATTTAAAAGGGTACTCAAAAATATTAAAAGATGTTTCAAATTTGAATTAAGGGATTACTAAACTATCAATCAAAAGTAGGTGTATTAATTTTAGTTTTCCTTTTAATGATTTTATCATGTCATTGATTGTTTGAACACTTATCCATATGCATGTATCTTTTAATAGATCTATAAGAGCATAGGATTTCCAAATCAAAAGTTGAAGTTAATGCATGTGATTCAAAAGTTTCAAATATTTATTTAACCCCTCTCCCCCCACTCCCTCTCCCCGCTACCTCACCCCCTCCCCCTTATTGAGATATTGGGCCCTTATGGTATTTCGTACACATGTCGGTAATTGGACAAGTGAATGAGTCAACTTCAAAGTAGATTCATTGTGAGAGGAGTGCATTACAACTTGTGACCATCTCCCTACCAGAGTTCAGATAGGGATAGATATATAATGCCATCCTAAAAAAACTATATATAGCTCAACCATCCTTAGATAGATAAGCCCTATAAAAAGAGGGGGGGATCTATTATTTTTGTTTTGATATGTATACACATACATACATATCAATGTGGGACATCATATATACACCTAATTTTAACATGGGGCAGGTATTAGTTATAGAATTATATATTTTTTATGTTACATTTGTATTTTTTAATTATCTATTTATATTAGGCACTTATTACCATGTTTGCCTTGTGTTTATTGTTGTCCTCTTTATTTTATTCCTCTTCTTTCCTCTCTCTCTCCTATTTTTCTTTCCTCCCCTCTTTGTTTTCCTTCATTTTTGAGATTTTTCCTAGAGTCATACATTGAGAAATCCTGAGGCACCAGAATCGTACAATATATGGTGTCAGTGTGGGCCCTTTTGAACCTTGGCTTTGGTCACCCATACTTTTTAATTCTTAGTTTTCTTTTTTTCCACCCATTTATGTTAGTTGAATGCACTAATAGAGTCCTAATTTAAATTTGACAAGTCTATAAATATACAAGCTCATTAGTGCATATAGGACATGATTTAAAAAATGAATGGACACAAATTGAATTGAAGGAATATATTACGAAAGTGAAAGAGTAGTTATTTCAAGCATTTACAACACATTTCAAAAAAATGGACACAAATTGAAATGAAGGAATGTATTACGAAAGTGCAAGAGTAGTTATTTCAAGCATTTACAACACATTTCAAAAAAATGTAAAGAATATTTTTCTTTTCCTTGCATTCATTTTAGTCTTTTCCTTGCATTCATTTTAGTCCTTTACATGCACTCATTTCAGAGTGAAAAGTCATACATGACAAGGTCCTATATTTAATGGATTGCTTGTTGAACATGTATTATACTTAGAGTGTAGATTACCTAATTTGTTCAAAAATTGTACAACTTGATACTAATTGAAGGATAACACATGGCACCTTAATACATCCTCTAATTTTTTTCTAGAATATGATGGTTTGCTAAAGTTTTGAAGAAGGAGATGAATTTACTAGGGATGTGTCATAAATTTTTGAAAAGCGAGCAACGTTTTTAGAGTCCTAAAACTAATGAATAGGATCATTAAAATAGTTTTTTCGCACATGCAATTCACCAAAAATAATCCTACTCTTCTCTTAATGCCTATATAATTCTTTGGAAAAATTTATATTCGCTATTCTTGTTTTAAATTTTGTTTGCATCACTATGTAGAACCAAATTACATTGTCTATTTATATTGATTGTCTCAATATTTATAAAAAAATTAAATATTTTTATTAAACTTCCTTTTATAATTTAATAATACATTAATTATATTCTCTATTTTAAATTAAGTCTAATATACTATTAAAGTTTGATTAGGTCCAGCTTACACGTTTTATAAGTCATGTTCATGTAAAGCCACTTTCCCATTAGAGACGTGTAAAAGAGATATAAATTGTCATAGGAAAATAATGGAATAAGCTGGCAAGAATCCTGAGTAATTAAAGAACTAAGAATATTCAAATTTAAAAGTTGCCGAGAAAATAGAACCCTAGTTTGGAGATGTAAAAAACATCCACAAAATTCAATGGATAACTACCATCACGAAGATTGTTCAGTAGCCTTTGGAACTACTATGTATGTATGTCATGTTCTAATGGTAATGGGTTTCAATCTTAAACAAATTATGTACAAGGCAAACCGGGTTAGAAGGCAAGGAGGAATTTAAAAGAAAAAAGGCACGTGAAGATGGAAACATAATTACCTCGATCCCAATCCCACCAACCATTAAGACTGGACTTCTTAGTTATGAGAGCCAATCGATATTTATTAGTTACACATTAATCCCATCCATGTTTTAGGTGCTAGAAGTGGGAATGGGCAGGCATACTTTTTAAATATTTCCTAATTAAATTTAATTATATTCTATGCTTTGCTTTCAATGGCCGAGCGACTTCCTCTGCGAAGGAATGTAACAGTTAACCAAATCAATGTTTGTGCAGGTGACCAAAATTATGAATAGATATATTGAGCACAGTTGACATTCTATGTTTTGTTGCGCTTGAACATATTGGGAATTTGTGATGTTCGACCTGCCATGGAGATTAGGTAATCATCTTTCCTTTCCCACTTATATATAAGGAGTTTTGGTAGCGTCAATAGGACACGCTGCTCCTCGTGAATTGCAAACGTAGTTGGTCACAATGGAATTCAGTTTATCTACAGTAGTTTATCTGCTCTCGCTTTCATTCTCAATCATTGCCTGCCTTTCAAACGCAGAAATACACTATCATACCTTCGTTGTAAGTACACAGCACATGAATATATATATATATATATATAATTTTATTGAGTTGAAGAAGTGGTAGAGAAATTTGTATGATAGTAATTTAAGAATATGCTGACCTGACTGAATGATGGCGAATCGCAGATTGAGCCCATGAGAGTTACAAGGCTGTGCAAGACGCATGACATAATCACTGTCAACCGACATCTACCAGGACCAACTCTCTTTGTTCACAATGGCGACACTGTTGTTGTTAAAGCATATAACAGAGCCCAATATAATGCCACTCTTCACTGGTATATCTCTCTGCTTCTTCCACTCTCACTCTTTGTGAAATCAAGATGCATATGATATTGTTTTTTATTTGTATTTGTGTAAACTAGGCATGGAGTGAGGCAGTTGCGGACAGGATGGGCGGATGGGCCGGCATACGTTACACAATGTCCCATTAAACCAGGCGGAAGTTACACCTATAGATTCACTATTATTGAGCAGGAAGGAACCTTGTGGTGGCACGCCCATGTCTCATGGCTGCGAGCTACTGTGTATGGAGCGTTAGTAATCTATCCTAAAAGAGGCGCCTTCTATCCTTTCCCTAAACCCCACAAAGAGATTCCTGTTTTACTAGGTCAGTCCGTCCTGCTCACGCTCTAGTAGAAATATTAATATGTTTAATTTTGATTAAAATATTTGACATAATTGAATCGAACAGGAGAATGGTGGAACAGAGATCCCATCGCTGTTGTGACTCAAGCAAATCTCACAGGTGCCGCGCCCAATGCATCCGACGCTTTCACTATAAATGGGCAGCCAGGAGATCTCTATCCCTGCTCAATTTTAGGTATTTCTTTTACCATAGGTTTATTTTCTTGCATCTAGACTCGGCATGGGAAATAAGTTGAGTTATCAGATTAAGTCTTATTGTTGTTGCTCTGCAGACACATTCCGGGTATCTGTAGTAGGTGGGCAAACATACCTTCTGCGGGTCATCAATGCTGCGCTCAACAATGAACTGTTTTTCAAGATAGCAAAGCACGAATTCACAGTGGTGGCAGTGGACGCTTCCTACACCAAGCCATACAAAACCGATGTGATGATGATAGGTCCGGGCCAGACTGCGGATATTCTCCTCACTGCCGACCAACCTGCAGGCAACTACTACATTGCTGCCCGAGCATACACTAATCAGCAGCCAGGCACTTTTGATAACACCACCACCACAGCCATCTTACAATACTACAAACACAGAGGGAAAGGGAGGCATTTGCATCCATTGTACGCCCGCCCGATCCTTCCGCAGCTTCCCTTTTACAATGACACTGCAACTGTCACTAAATTTACCCGAGCGTTACGAAGCCTGGCTTCCCGGGAGCACCCCGTGGACGTTCCAGAGAGCATAGACGAGAGCCTCATTTCAACTGTTGGGCTAGGGCTGCTTCCCTGCCCCCGGGGAAAGATCTGCGGAGGGCCTAACGGCACAAGAATTAGGGCAAGTATGAACAACGTTTCCTTTGCGTTGCCCACCACCGTAGCCATGCTCCAGGCTTATTATTTTAGTGGTGTTAACGGCAATGGTGTGTTTACCACCAATTTTCCTCCGTCTCCGCCGGTGGTATTCGACTACACGGGGCAGAACATACCCCGAAGTCTGTGGGCTCCTATAACCGGCAGTACACGAGTGAAAGTGTTGGAATACAACGCGACGGTGCAGCTGGTGTTTCAGGGAACCAACATTTTTATGCCCGACAACCATCCCATGCATGTTCATGGCTACAGTTTTTACGTGGTGGGAGAAGGCTTCGGCAACTTTGACCCTCGCAAAGACCCGCTCAATTTCAATCTCCTGGATCCTCCCAGGCGCAACACCGTGGGCGTTCCCGTCAACGGATGGACTGCCATCAGGTTCAAAGCCGACAATCCAGGTAATGTAATGTAATATAGTTTATGTTATGTTTTTCTGTATTAGTTCCCATGCTCCTCTCTTCTCCTCTCCTCTTAATATAATTTATGAAATACATTATCGCAGGAATTTGGTTCGTGCACTGCCACTTGGACGACCATCTAACCTGGGGGCTGGCCATGGCCTTCCTCGTCAAGAACGGCCCCTCCCGCCTGGCCACGCTGGAGCCGCCTCCTCCCGACCTCCCCAAGTGCTGAGTGCCCCACGACTACCACATCCCATCGTGCAAAATATTCCATCTACTTGAATTAAGCTTTTACCTGCTCTCACTCAAAATTAAGTCTCGCATATTTCCTTGTATCTTGTACTACTTTGCGTTGTCTTGCCTTCGCCATGTATTTAAAGTACTTTAATTTATCTATTCTTTTTAAAGTTACGAGGTGTGGATTGCTACGTTCCTTCTTGTATCATGAGCATATTATTACATTCTTATTCATGACTTGGTCAATGCATTAAGTGTGTTCGACGGGACAGCTAAATACTATTTTAGAAAATAATAAAATTTAAATTTTTAAATTTTTTTTAATAAAATTTAATTTTTTGAAAAAAAATTGTAAATGCATTACGTTTATATATGATTTATTTATTTCAATTAAATTCAATAGTTTTTGAAAGGACATTAAAATTTATTTGATTTCAAAATGTTAGAAATTCTGATATATTATATTGTTGCCACTTAATTTTAATTTTTTGTTTTTAAGATTTCAAAATTTCACTAGTTTTTTTTAATATCTCTATAGATAATTGGGAAACTGACATCCTTATTTTAAATTATATTTGGCTAAAAATGTTTTGCGAAACTTAAAAAAAAAAGTGTAGTCATTGAGAGGTATGTTTCAATTAGATCTATGTTCTCAGTAAATTTAGAAACTAAAGTAAATTTAAAAACCAATACTAAATGTAGTTTTGCAAGAAATCGTTTGATGTAAGCCTTAGTATTTATATGAATTTTTATTAGTATGAACAAATAGTCTTGATTTAATAAGAAATTTTCACTAAGGACTTCAATTTTTCTCTTAGACTTTTGCTTATCACACTTGGTCTTTTTTTGGGACTCTTGTCTTTCGATTGATACATTTTTATTTAGTATCCTATATGTACTAATTCCCCTATGTATATATAGACTTTTAAAATTTAAATTAAGACCATATTTTTATACACCCTAAAAAAAAAGTGAGAAAAAAACAAATTAAAAATACAAACCTTAGGAAACAAAAAGAGAAGGGCCAAATGGACCCACACAAAAGTGGGTCTAGGAGAATAGTTCTACACCATGCCCAAAAGCCATAAGACAACAAAAAACTGAAGGAAGAAAGAAAAAATGAGAGTGAAATAATGAATGAGAAGAAAACATGGATTAAAACACAAAAACCACATAAAATAAGAGCATTATATTAACTAATATTTGACAAACATACAGGGACACTATAAAAAATAAAAATGATATAAAAAAGTATGCCTAGAATTTTTTTAGATGTCTAAGTATTTTCTCATTTTTATGTGTGTGCATGCGTGTGCATAAATAAATGTAAGAAAATAAGTGTACCCAAGAGGGCTCATAGAAGATATTACAGCTAAAATATTTAAGAGTTCTTCATGCAAATATAGTAATGATAATAATCTAAAAGTATAAATGACATAAAGGTTACCTTACTTCCACCATGAAAAGTTATGAAGACCCTGGAATAAACATTTGCACATACACACAGACATGGGACCTCCCTCTCTCTCTCTCTCTCTCTCTCTCTCTCACACACACACACACACACACACACACACACACACACACACACACACACACACACACGAGACTACTCAAATAAAAGAAGAGAATAAAGGAACGAATGTGCCTAATTTTGTAGAAATTGTGGAGGACTTATGTCTCAAAATATGTCACCTATGAGTATGTGTCTTGGAATTTGTGTCAATTTTGAGTTTATATGTGTCACTTTTAGGAGACAAAGTGAAGTATGCTATTCAATATCATGTGATTGTGTCCATATGCGAGAGTAAGAAGAACATGTTGTTATCATAATGTGACTAAAATCTTGGAAATGAACAATAAGCATATCCTTTTACCCCTTTTAAGGTGTAGGAATGGACCTATAAATCACATATGTTAAAATAAAATTATTAAGTAAACCATGCGTAAAATATGACTAATAAATTCTTTGTATATAATCATAGCAAGATGTCATCATGAAAATATGGTCCATGTGTGTCTATGTCGAAGTAATGTAATAAAGATGGTAATGAGATGACCATATATGGGTGAGATATAGTCAATATTTGTGTAAAACTATCATGCCCCTTTAAGGGAATTACATAAGATTATACTTTCACAATAGTAGTATGTTCACCCATGATAGGCAATGTGTAAACATTGTAAGCATAGTAATTATGCCAAAAATATAGTCATTATAAGAGTATGAATAATATGCCCTTAATATAAACCATATAATCAATGGTGCAAAAAATATTGCATACCCCACTAAAATAAATGTAGGAGTGGATACATCAAATTAAAACAAACACATGGAGCCATACCCCAATAGATGCAAGGTATGAACATGGAAACAAAATCCAAAAAACCTAGAGAAAACAAGGAACTCTATGTATGCTATATAGATCATGAAACCAATCATATAACATGGAAAAGTAAACAAAGAAAAAAAGCCAAAAAAGTAAAAGCATATGACATAGTGTATAAAATAAAGGCAATGAACATGCATCAATAATAGTGAAAATAGGATAGGCACACCAAACAACAAGAATATGAGGTAAACACATCTAGAACTTTATAATAATAATAATAATAATAATAATAATAATAATAATAATAATAATAATAATAATAATAATTAAAAAAAAAAAAAAAGGTTTCCAAGAGTTCTTATAACTAAGCACAAAGTGACACTAATGTCAAATAAGGTAAACAAAATACATAAACACACAAAGAAAAATGAAGCACACACAAGTACACACTGGATGTGTGTGTGTGTGTGTGTGTGTGTGTGTGTGTGGTCCCTAAAAATGTCAGCTCATTTTTGAGACAACATATGAACTATTCTAGTTCAATAGACCAAAATCCTCTCTTTCCTTTTCAAAAATTATTCTGAGCATTCAAATTCTTCATTATTCAATATTTTTCAGATTTCTACAGACTCTGTAGGCTTGAATCTATGGACTCTGTGGGATAAGTTCTACGGACTCATTTCTACAGATTCAATTCTACAGACTTTATAGGCTTAAATATATGGACTCAATTCTACAGACTTCGTAGGATGGAATCTACGAACTCATTTCTATGGACTCTGTAGATTCAAATCTATGGACTATGCAGGAAAGAAACAAGCTCTCAAAACTTAAACATTTTTCAAGGTTGGTTCAATGCTTCGGTTCAACTAAAAAGGTTCATTGGCAAGCTTCAAACAAAGGATTGAACTATTGAACCATTGAACCACTGAACCCCACTTCTCAAAGGTTCAAAGTGGATGGTTCAAAGGTTCAATGACGTCAGCAAAAGTTCAAAGTTCAACCGCTTCAACAAGTTCAACGGCTTCAAAAGACTTAGCGAAAAGAAGAAGGCTTGAACCATTGACCCGTTGAACCTTGAACCAAAAGGGTTCAAAGGTTCAATGCGGTTTGGTTTAAAACATTTGGTTCAACACGGTTTGGTTCAACGCATTTGGTTCAAGCGGTCAAGTGAATGAGTGGAACATAAGAAAGCAATTGAACCATTGAACCATTGAACCAAAAAGGTTCAACGATTTAAAGGTTCAAAGTGAACAGTTCAAAGGAGTACCCTAAAGCCTGAAAGGAAAAATACCCTTGCAAAGGGCAATGAGTAAAAGTAGTTCAAAGGAGTGCCCAAAAGAGATAGCCCAAGAGTGAAAGCTGCCAAGTGTCAACACCCGCAGTTTCTTCCTTTTATTGAGTAAGGACTGAAGTGGGCCCTGGGTGAGTGGATAAGGTCAAGTGAAAGCTACCATGTGTCATCGTCCATGTGAGTCCAAATGAGTCCTAATGTTTCTATATTGTTTCTAAAAACTTAGCGGAGCACGACAAGTGTCTGCATCCACGTTTCGAGTTTCTTATAAGCTACAAAGCTTCTTTTGATAAGCTTCTCTTAGATTTTTGTGGAAGGTGCCAAGTGGCGATGGTGGAAGGTTTCAATATGTTTTTCTAAAAAGTAGTGGAAGTCACCGTCCCTTGAAAAGCTTAGTGGAAGCGGACAAGTGTCAACATCCACAGTTTCTTCCTTCTGCTTCTTTGTTTCATAAGGACTATGGTGGGCCCTGGGTGAGTTGCTAAAATGAGTGGAACACGCCAAGTGTCATCATCCGTGTGAGTCCAAATGAGTCCCAATGTTTCTATATTATTTCTAAAAGCTCAGTGGAAGTCACCATGTGTCCCTTATAAAGATAAATAGAGTGCGCCAAGTGTCAACATTTGCATGAATCCAAGTGAGTCCCAAATGTTTCTACAGTGTTTCTAAAGCTCAGTGGAAGTTGCCAGGTGTCATCTTCCATGGGACTCTCAAAAGACATCTAAAGCCTCTATAAGTTAAGAAAATGCTGCCACATGTCCTCACCTATTTCAAAATGGAACACACCACATGTCACTTGTTGAGATAAGTGGAAAATGGCCAGAGCAAGCGGGAAATACAGCAAGGAAAGGGGGAATGATGGAGAAAGATCAAAAATATCCATGCATGGGATATGTTTCTAGAAGGTGAAGTAGCCCACCAGGTAGACATCAGAGAGTGCAAACATTCAATGGCACGGCCTGTTTCTCTGCATTGAGTAAAATGAATGAACAATTGTGCACACATCAGGAAACACATTAGGAAACACATCAAGCGGCCCATTTTTAAGACCGATGATTGATTCCGGCATAGCCCATAGATAGAATTTAAAATGTATTGAATGCATCATAGGCCATTTTTGTGAAACAAAGCACCCAAGTCTTTCTTGGAGCACTATATATTGGACTCTCTTATTGTTTTAGAGATCTCTCTCTATTATCAGAAACAAAAAACTCTACCCAAATTGAAAGACATTATTGATACTTTGAGCTCAGATTATTGATCATATTTCATTATTTGAATAAGAAAACAAGTGACTTTTCAAATTTTGTGTTGGAATAGCTTGGTTGTTGGGGAAATTGTTCTTATGTCTCTTTCCTTAATACATTTTTTGTCCATTTAATTGAATAAGCATAATTAGTGAAAATAATCAGAAAGGTGTCCTGAAGCCAAATGTGGAGAGACTTTGTGCCCCCACAATTGCCCTTAGTGTGTTTTTTCTATTCTTGTGTAAAGGATCTTGGGATGACTTTGTGCCCTCATTATCTTTCATATTCTGTTTTGGTGTATGACTTTGTGCCATCATTGTCCTTCGTATCTCACTATTGGGTAGTTGAGGTGGAGACTTTGTGCTACATCTCAGTCTGCTAGTTACTATGCCTTTGGTTACTAGTTACTTGTCACTATCTAAAAGAACACCTGTTGTTTCTTGCAAGATCACTTTTGAAAGAAGAGTAGTGCCTCCATCATTTTCACCAAGATTTTCTCCTCTGTTTGTTAACATCATTTTTGAAAAAAGAGAGATGGATGGTTTATCCTACCCTTGAGTGTTATTTTTTGCTTATATATATAGTATATAGCTCTTGCATATTTATAGGGAACCTCCCCTTGATGAGAGGAGAGATTTGTCTCCTTTTGATGTAGTAAACCTGCACATCTAGCCAACCAATCTCCCTATGCTGTGGTTGAAGAGACATATTTTGCTCATCAGTTAGCTGGTGACAAAATATTCACCCAATAATTTTTGGTGACTCCACTAGGGATTTACGTACAATCTAAAGCCTCAAGTTTTAGATTGAAGTAGTCCCTGCCCTTATCCATTATACACTTTGGTGACTCCATTCTATGTCTTACCCATTATAATTATAGCCTTATCTATTTATCCCACTATGGAACAATGCGTAGTTTGAAGCCTCAAGCTTCAACCTAAAGTAGTGCCAGTTCTTTTCCATTTTTATTTTTACACTTTGGCAGATCCATGGTATACACGAAGCCAAAGGGATAAAGGTATTGTTGACATTGTATTCGAGTTGGTATAGTAAAGTAATTTTGATCTGTTTCATTCACCATCTCACCTCCAATGAACCAAGAGCTTTCCTTCTACTAAAGTCAAGTCTCCATTACTGGGCAAAGCTTCCATTTTTGCTATTAATAAAGCTTTGTCAATACTTACCCCTCTGAGATTTGTTATTCCACCTTTCCATAGTCATACAATGTTAGTTCAAGGTCCTTGGGGTAATTATTTTGGCCCACTCAATTTAACTCCACCTCTACATGAGCTACCATGCAGTTCAAGGAAAAATTTTCCCAAGTTCTATGGTGATGGGAAGGTTCATCCTGATGAACATATTGTAGCCTTCAGCATAGCTTGTGGCGTAATAGGTGTGGAGTATTAGGATGTAGCAGTTAGGCTATTCGTGGAAACTTTACAAGGTGCTGCTATAGACTGATTCTATCATCTGCAGGCCCAGACTGTGACTGACTAGAACACTCTCAAAGCCAAATTTAAAGCCAGATTCAAGCCTGCAGAAGATGCACATGCCTTGTTGGCTCAACTCACACAAATGAAGAAGGATCCTCATGAACCATTGAGGGATTTCATATCCAAGTTAAAAATACTAAGGAATATGATTCTTGCAATTGCTTAGCCAACACTTGAAAACCTCAAATATTGCTTCATCAACTCTCAGCTGCCTGAAGTGAGTTTTCTGTTGAGACGTGCTGGCCAAATAGACCTTGCTGCAACTTAGGATTTGGCCATTGAGGTGGAAGATGACCTTAACTTGGTAGGAAAGATAAGGAGAGATCCTAACAGACGTAAATCTTCTTCATCTTTTGAATATCCATCTATAGGTATCACTGATCCAATGGTGTAGAAGCTGGCAAATGAGTTGCTAGCTCTCAAGAAGCAAATGGTGCAAGGGATATATTTAGCTCCTTCATATAGAGATATGCCAAGGAGGATATTCACCAATCAGTCATACTAAGGCAATGCTGTCAGGGATCAAGGAAAACCAAATCATCTTCTTCCCCCACAGGGGAAACTTGCCATTGAAGCACCCCCAACCAATTCAGCTATTGGATATCTCAAAATAGAATCTAATTTCTCTCTCTAGCCTGAATTGAACTAAGAAAATAATGCTAATCTCTTCAGTGAGGAAGAAGAAGAATTAGCTGGCAACTCCGACATTAGTTTCTTGAATTACCAGGATGAACCCAGATGTAAAGGTGAAGTAGCTGATGGATCATATGCTGTATTCACCTAGTCCTAGAACTAGTCAGCCCAGCAAGCTGATAAAAGAAAAATAGGGGAAATTTCTCAACCTGTAATTTCAATTTCCAAATGAGGAACTTCCCAACCTTTCCAGCCAAAGGACCCAGTGAGTAATAAAAAAGTAAGTACATCAAGCATTCCTCCATCTTCAACTTCAATTCCACAGACCAGTACCACCCCTCCTAAAAACTAGAAAGATGAAATCCCTTCCTCTATTCCTAATCCATTTCAGTCATTTGACATAATTTACCATGTTAAGAAGACCAAAATTCAAATGTCTGCATTCAAATTCTTGCAATCCAATCTTGAGCAGTTGGATAGGTTAGTTCAGTGTATGAAGAATAAAGTCATCCCTACAGGACAAGATGATAAAAAGGTAATGCATGATCCCCCAAGGAACATGTCCATCCCAAAAAATCTTGTCATTACTCCTCCAGCTGCCCCTGGGAAAATAGAGCCTTTCTATGTTTCCCTGTTGATAAATGGTCACAAACTGAGCAATTGCATCATAGACTCAGGTGCATCTAACAATGTCATGCCTGCCAAAGTGGCATAATCTCTTGGTCTCACATTGACCAAGACATTCAGTAGATGTTTCTCCATGGAGAAAATTCAAGTACCACTATTGGGACAAATCAAAGATGCTCAATTTGCATTTGCAACATTCCTAGACAAAAGAATCAAGATGACAGTCCTGGTGGCCACTGTTCTAGCCTCATACGACATTCTTTTGGGGCAAAATTTTTGTAAGGATGTTGGTGGAGAATTGAGCATGGACCTATTTGAAGCGAGGATCCCTATCAAAAGCATCATGTAGAGGCTACTTCCTGAAAAAGAATCAAAATATGTTGTCACTCAGACATCAGCCCCTGAAGCTCAAATTTTATTTAAATCTTCAGGCATGGGTAATTACTTCTTAACCACAGAAGATATTCATGTTGCTACAGATGAAAGTCCTATAGGTGACAGTCCAAGAATCGATTTAGATGAGACATTAGAAGAATTGGTGGGGTGTAGTATAGATAAAAAAGAAGTCCCCCTTCCAAGCAAGGAGAAATCTAAGGAAAGATCAATTTTTGATGATGTTTGGATCATGGAATTTGATGGCAGCAATTCTTCTACCAGCTCAAGGGCTGGGATTGCATTGATATCTCCTCAAGGAGATATTTTTCCTTCTTCATACAAGTTGTAGTTCAAAAACATCAACAACAAAGCTGAGTACAAATATCTAGTGCTTGGATTGAAGGCTGCTTGAGATAAAGGCATTAAACTCCTTCATGCCAAAGGAGATGCTGAACTGGTGGTTTGTCAGGTAAGGAACCTGTATCAAACCAAAAATGAGAGATTACGTCATTACTAAAATCTAGTCTGAAATCAAATTGAAAGCTTTGATGCTTTCATCATCTCTGCCATACCCAGAGAATTTAATGACCGAGTTAATGCACTGGCTGTTTCAACAACTCTTTTAGTTCCTCACCTAGACTTCAAAGGAAATAGGTACACTATCAAATTGGTATTTCGACCAAGTGTGTTTGATAATGCCAATCATTGGCAAGTGTTCAATGGAGACAACCAAACCATCACCTTTCTGGAATAAAAAGATAGCTTCAAATAGCTTCACTTCGAAGGCAGTAAGCTCCAAAAACTTGAATCAGTGCCTGAAATGAATTCAGACATAGGTAAAGAATTTCTACAGCTAAAAGGGAATAAAATTCCTAAAAGACTAGTTTCTCTTGAGAAATTATTTGACAAGAATGACAGGTTCATCAAACAACAACAAATCTATTTAAACTCCTCCCAGGGGTTTGATCAGATAAATTTGGGTACCAAGGAAAATCCCAAGATGGTGAACATTGGGAAGTGCTGTACTCTGGAGGAGAAACTCAAATTTACTGACCTACTTCACCATTACATGGATGTTTTGGCATACTCTTATGATGATTTGAAGTCGCTCAGGCTTGAGGAAATTCACCATGAAATTCCTCTCAAGGATGATTCGGTGCCTTACAAGCAAAAATCCTGGAAGTATAATCCAAAGATATCAGGTACTATTCTATTTGAGATATAGAAAATGCTGAATGATAGGATAATTTTCTCAATCCATCATTACACATGGATTGCCAACATAGTCCCTATGATGAAGAAGAATGACAAAATTTGCATCAGTGTGGATTTCAAGAATTTGAATCAGTCATATTTAAAGGATAACTATCCTTTGGCCATCAGAGATCAAGTGCTTTAGACAGTGACCGGCTCAGAGATGTTATCAATGTTAGATGGCTTCTCAGGATAAAATCAAGTTGAATTTGGTGAAGCAAACCAACACAAGACTACCTTCACCACACCTTGGGGCACCTTTACTTATCAAAAAATGCCATTTGGCCTAATAAATGCTGGCGCCACTTTCTAGAGAGTAATGGACCTTGCTTTGAAAGATGAAATGGGTAAGTTCATTATGGTATACCTTGATGACTTGACCATCTTTTCCAAGCATCGCTCTAAACATGTACACCATTTGCAACTACGGCCAAAATGGCATTTCTCTTAACCCCAAGAAGTCTATTTTTGGAGTGATAGAAGGGAAGCTTCTCGAACACATTGTATCCTGAGAAGGTATAAAGATTGACTCAGAAAGAATCAAATCCATTCAGGAGCTTACTCTGCCCACAAGTAAGACTGTAGTTCATTCTTTCTTTAGAAAGGTAAATTTTTTACGAAGATTTATTCCTGAGTTTGCTGAGACGACTCATCATATTGTGGATATGATGAAAGGAAAGGCCACTTTTAGCTAGACTAAAGAAGGCAAATTGGCATTCTGGGATATCAAGATAGCCATCACCTATGCCCCAATTTTGGTTTGTCCAGATTATACCAAGGATTTCATGATGTATAGTTATGCTTTCAAGCACACGCTTTTAGCGATTCTGGTTCAACAAAATGAAGAAGGTGTGGAATCTCCCATATCCTTCATGAGCTATCCTCTTAAAGCTTATGAGTTGAGGTATTCAAACATGGAGAAGCATGCCTATGTGGTGGTCAAGGTAGTAAAGCATTTTTGCTTTTACATTCTGAATGTCCACACTACTACCTTGGTTCCTCATACCATGGTTAAATCCATATTAACTCAGCAGGAGTTTGGAACCAAAAGGGGGAATTGGATTGAAAAAATCTAGGAGTTTGATTTAATTATCAAATCAATGAAGCTGGTGTGGGGAAGGGGCCTTTGTCAATTGATTGTTGATAGTAGACCTGAAGAAGTAGGGTATGAAGAAAAAGAAGTGGAAGACATGCCAATAGTCCTCTTTGTCTCCACCATGAATGAGTGGTATTTAAGTATTGCTCATTTCCTTACTTACGGTGAGTGTCCTACCCACCTGTATCATAAATAAAGGAGGACTGTTAAACTGAAAGTTGCCAATTTTGTCCTCTAGGAAAATGGCCTATACAAGAGGAACCTTGATGGAGTGTTCTTTTACTATGTGGATAAAGTGCAGTAGAACAAACTTTTGGAATCCTTCCATAATCTGGCCTGTGGAGGACATTGTTTTGGGCCTATAACTGCCCACAAGATTCTACAAGCCAATTATTATTAGCCTACCCTATTTCAAGATGGATATAAATGGGTGCACAAATGTGAATTGTGCCAATAGTTCGTGGGAAGACCCAAATTGGCTACATTGCCTCTCAAGCCAATAGTAATAGAAGAGCCATTTCAGCAATGGAGAATTGATTTCATTGGTGCTGTAAACCCATCTTCAAGCACTGGACATGATTATGTCCTCACATCCATAGATTACTTCACCAAGTGGGTGGAAGCTATTCCAGCCAAGCATGCCACTTCAGAAGTATTATGCAATTTCCTCAAGGAAAACATCATTTCTAGGTTTGGGATCCCAACCAAGATTATGACCGACAATGTAGCCTGTTTTTCTTCACATGAGATTACTCAGTTCTACTTTTATTATGGGATTACTCTCTCCCACTCTTTTGATTATTTTCCACAAGGAAATGGCCAAGCAGAATCGATCAACAAAAACCTGGTGACCATCATCAAGAAGCTGGTAGATTACAACCAATGAACCTGGCACAAAGCATTGTTTGATGCTTTATGGGTAGACAAAATTATGCCCAAAAGGGTGATAGGTATGCCACCTTTTCAACTTATGTATGGTCTTAATATAGAGATACCAATCACCCTAAAATTACCAGCATTGAAATTGGCAAAGGCAGTTGAAGATCATACATATGAAAGCTCAATCGACAAGAGGATCATGTGCTTAATTGAGCTGAATGACCAATGAAATATGGTGGTGGATTGAATTACTATGCATAAAATTTTGGTGAAGAAGCTATTCAACCAAAAAGCAAAAGCCCATAATTTTTAGATTGGCGATCAAGTTCTGTTATGGGATAAGAGAAGAGAACCAAAGGGAATGCATGGGAAATTTGATTCCCTATAGAGAGGCCCATTTATTATTCATCAAATCAATGGTGAATATATTTTCTTGCTGAAATATCAAGATGGTATGCCCTTTTCATTGCCTCATAATGGGCAACATCTGAAGCACTTCAATCCATGAAGTATCAGATAAGATCAGCTTGTACATATGTATATTTGTATAGTCTTTAGTTCTATTTTTATGTTTTCATTTTTGTTTTTGTCGCCTTTATTTTTGGGTAGCATGACTCCATGGCCCAATGTCATACTTCAAGGCACTAGAGATTTTGGTTTCTACTCCCCTCAGCTGTTCCAAGTTTCCAACTGAAGGAAGTTCCCCAACTAGAGCTAGCTGTTGTCCCCAAAAATTTCAGCTCATTTTTGAGACAACATATGAACTATTCTAGTTCAATAGATGAAAATCCTCTCTTCCCTTTTCAAAGTTTTTTTGAGCATTCAAATTCTTCATTATTCAAGATTTTTCAAATTTTTACGGACTTTGCAGGCTTGAATCTACGGACTCTGTGGGCTAAGTTCTATGGACTCATTTCTATGGACTCTATAGGCTTAAATATACGAACTCAATTCTATAGACTTCATAGGATGGAATCTACGGACTCATTTCTATAGATTCAAATCTATGGACTCTGCAGGAAAGAAACAAGTTCTCAACTCTTAAAGCATTTTTCAAGGTTGGTTCAATGCTTCAGTTCAACTAAAAAGGTTCATTGGCATGCTTCAAACAAAGGATTGAACCATTGAACCATTGAACCCTAGAACCCCACTTCTCAAAGGTTTAAAGGCTCAAAGTGGATGGTTCAAAGGTTTAAAGTTTTAATGACGTCAGCAAAATTTCAAAGTTTAATCGCTTCAGCAAGTTCAACGGCTTCAAAAGACTTAGCAAAAAGAAGAAGGCTTAAAACATTGAACCTTGAACCAAAAGGGTTCAAAGGTTCAATGTGGTTTGGTTCAAAACATTTGGTTCAACGTGGTTTGGTTTAAAGTTTTTGGTTCAACGCGTTTGGTTCAAGTGGTCAAGTGAATGAGCAGAACACAAGAAAGTGATTGAACCCTTGAACCGTTGAACCTTGAACCAAAAAGGTTCAACAGTTCAAAGGTTCAAAGTGGATGGTTCAAAGGAGTACCCTAAAGCCCAAAAGGCAAAATACCCTTGCCAAGGGTAGTGAGCAAAAGGGGTTCAAAGGAGTGCCCGAAAGAAATAGCTTGAGAGTGGAAGCTGCCAAGTGTCAACACCTACAGTTTCTTCCTTTTATTGAGTAAGGACTGAGGTGGGCCCTAGGTGAGTGGCTAAAGTCAAGTGAAAGCTACCACATGTCATCATCCGCATGAGTCCAAATGAGTCCCAATGTTTCTATATTATTTCTAAAAACTTAGCAGAGTGCGACAAGTGCTTGCATCCACAATTTTGAGTTTCTTATAAGCTGCAAAGATTCTTTTGATAAGCTTTTCTCAAAGTTCCATAGAAGGTGCCAAGTGGCGATGGCAGAAGGTTTCAATATATTTTTCTAAAAAGTAGCGAAAGCCACCACATGTCCCTTGAAAAGCTTGGCAAAAGCCGACAAGTGTCAACATTTGTAGTTTCTTCCTTCTGTTTCTTTGTTTTGTAAGGACTATGGCAGGCCCCGAGTGAGTCGCTAAAATGAGTAGAACACTATAAGTGTCATCATCTACGTGAGTATGAGTCCCAATGTTTCTATATTGTTTCAAAAAGCTTAGTGGAAGTCACCACGTGTCCCTTATAAAGATAAACAAAGCACACCAAGTATCAACATTTGCATGAATCCAAGTGAGTCCCAAATGTTTCTATAGTGTTTTTAAAGCTCAGCAAAATTTGCCACATGTCATCTTCTGTGAGACTCTCAAAAGACATCTAAAGCCTCTATAAGTTAAGTGAATGCTGCCACGTGTCCTCACCTATTTCATAGTGGAACACACCACGTGTCACTTGTTGAGATCAGCAAAAAGCGGCCAGAGCAAGCGAGAAATACAGCAAGAAAAGGGGGAATGATGGAGAAAGATTAGAAATATCCGTGCATGGGATATGTTTCTAGAAGTTGAAGCAACCCACCAAGTAGACATCAGAGAGCACAGACATTCAATGGCATGACCTGTTTCTTTTCATTGAGTAAAATGAATAAATAGCTATGCACACATCAGGAAACACATCAAGAAACACATTAGGAAACACATCAGGAAACACATCAGGCGGCCCATATTTAAGACTGATGTCTGATTCCAGCATAGCCCATGGATAGAATTTAAAATGTATTGAATGCATTGTAGGCCATTTTTGTGAAACAAAGTACCCAAGTCTTTCTTGGATCACTATATATTGGACTCTCTCTTATTGTTTTAGAGATCTCTCTCTGTTATCAAAAACAAAAAACTCTGCCCAAATTGAAAGACATTACTGAGACTTTGAGCTCAAATTGTTGATCATATTTCGTTATTTGAATAAGAAAACAAGTGACTTTTCAGATTTTGTGCTGGAATAGCTTGGTTGTTGGGGAAATTGTTCTTATGTCTATTTTCTTAATACATTTTTTGTCCATTTAATTGAATAAGCATAATTAGTGAAAATAATCAGAAAGGTGTCATGAAGCCAACTGTGGAGAGACTTTGTGCCCCCACAATTGCCTTTAGTGTGTTTTCTTTTCTATTCCTATGTAAAGGATCTTGGGATGACTTTGTGCCTTCATTATCCTTCGTATTCTATTTCTATGTAAAGGACCTTGCGACGACTTTGTGCCCTCATTATCCTTCGTATCTCATTCTTGGGTAGTTGAGGTAGAGACTTTTTGCTACATCTTAGTCTGCTAGTTACTACGCTTTTAGTTACCAGTTACTTGTCACTATCTAAAAGAACTCCTGCTGTTTCCTGCAAGATCACCTCTAAAAGAAGAGAAGTGCCTTCAGCATCTTCACCAATATTTTCTCCTTTGTTTGTTAACATCATCTCTAAAAAAAGAGAGATGGATGGTTTATCTTACCCCTGAGTGTTATTTTTTGCTTATATATATAGTATATAGCTCCTACATATTTATAGGGAACCTCCCCTTGATGAGAGGAGAGATTTGTCTCCTTTTGATGTAGTAAACCTGCACATCTGGCTGACCAACCTCCATATGTTGTGGTTGAAGAGACCTATTTTGCTCATCAATTAGCTAGTGACAAAATATTCACCCAACAGTGTGTATCTAGAACTTTATAATAATAAAAAAATAGGTTGCCAAGAGTTGTTATAACTAAGCACAAAGTAACACTAATATCAAATAAGGTAAACAAAATACATAAACACACAAAGAAAAATGAAGCACACACAAGTACACACTGGATATTTGTGTGTGTGTGTGCACTTTATTTATCTTTGTATATTTATGTATATTTTTTAATTTATATAATGTGTGTGTGTGTACATATAGATATGTATATCTATATACGTATGTGTGTGTGTACACACACACACACACACACACACACACACACACACACACACACACACACACATACATACACGTTCAGTATGTCAAATGAAACTTTGAAAAATAGAATCAAAAACATTGTTAAAATATGCCCTAAAAATTCCCCTAGAGCAAGCATGAAAGGTGTGCCTATTCAAATTTAAATTAATAATCACATTTATATACATCTTGAATCTAACTCAATAATGCTATTTTATAATTATGTGCATAAACAATATAACTATATACCCTTGATTTTAAAATTAAGTCTTATTGTTATTGTTATTTTGTCATATTTTCATATATTTATATCATTAGTTCACATAATACTCATATTGGCACATTTCCATTTGCATTTAAACCTTGATAATCTTTTGTTATCATCATTTTATTATAAACATATTCAAATATATCATATATTTGCCTTAGGATGCTCATTATTACTCCTACAATCTCATTGATCTATGTTTCCCAAGATTGTATCACCTTGATCTAAATTTAAAAAAAATAGTAGAGGTCTATCCACTTTCGTAACATTTTAATTTTGGTCATGTCACTTGTGGGTGCTTCCCTCCATCTTACCATGTTTCCTTGTGCTTTGGTTACTGACTTTAATACTTCCACATTGTTGGTTGGCTTGAAAATGAGGTCATAATTTTAATTATAATTGTTGATATATATAAATGTACCCTAATACATTTAGTAACATGTCTTTTCAAGGAGTTCACTCATTGATCCTATCTTACACTCTGCCCTTACCCCATTCACTATCTATTGAAGACTTGTCGTTATATACTTGTACCATAATAATGATAATTGCATTAGTGAAAGAAATATAGATCTCGCCCGAGTTGCATCTTACATGTTATATCATAGGGATAAGATATACTATTATCATATACATATAGTTGAATGTTGGCATGCATGAGTGTTGATTTCTAACCTTGAAAAATAATTTTCCAAAGCAAGTAGGAGGGTTGATTGAGGTGTGCCTCTTGAAATATAACCCAATTTTTATGTCTTAGTAAATGTGCGCTTGATCTCAAGTGAAATAAAAATAAATATTACATATGTGCACAAAAATTATCTTATTAGAAAAAAGTTTCTAGGCATCATTTATTGATAAAAGGTTTTCTAAAGTTTCAAAATGGTTAGAATTACACAACCATTTTTGGAACAATATCCTCATTATTAGACAACTATTTGTATCAGACATGTCTAATACTAGTCATGTCACTATTAGAACAATCTAATTCTAGTCATTTTATGATCTCTACATGTTTTTCTACACTATTATAATGTCCTCTTCTCATCATTTTCACCCTCTATCAGAATTTAGGTTAGTTATATATTAACTTTGTATCTATAAACACTTGCAAATTATCAATCATTTTAGATTTATATAGGAACTTTTTCATTTTGGTTGGTGTAGTATTTTTAAAATATGTGTGCCCTCCACAATAATTTTTTTTAGTGCTGATACTTTAGAACACTTCAACTTTAGGGTATCAGGGTATTTTCCCTTATAGAGTCTAGTTTTCATGTGTTGTTAGATCAAATTTATTTAGGGGTGTGCTTTCTTATTGTTATATTATTATCCATAAACTTTTGAATTTTATTTATGTTTCTATCTTATATTAATTAATTAATTTTCATTTAAGAAACCTATTATATGAAGTGATAGATTGAATGGTAGACATATTGATTTATTTCAAATTTATTTGATTTGTACTAATTCTTGTTTGAAAAGTAAAATGGAAATTATTGATGAAATTAATGTTCCTTTATTCATATACATATAAATGATAATACACATGGTACAAATATGAATGATAAAAATTCACAATAATGAGCATTTAAATGCTTTTGATAAAAATTATATGAATAATAATAATGCTAATGGATCTTAAAATATATAAAATTATGTTATGAAAAAATAAAAAATAAATTAAAATCATATTTATTTATATAAAAAATAAGATGACATATTTTTATTTTTCATGAGGGGGCACTACTAGCAAAGCCCATGGGTGCAAACCATGGGATTTGGCCAATCATAGTGCACTTTAGCCAAGTACTCAACTTTCACATGTATGCAAGCCTTCATAGGCTGCGCACATTGGCAAGTAAAGTGTGCTTTAGCCCATGATGATTGTAAAATAAATCCCTCTACACTGGGTTTCGCTACAAGATTTACTGAAGCCTAGGTCCATAGAGGGATTTCATAAATTTGTATCATGAGTATTTAGTAAATTCAATAAAAAATACATTGCCAGCTGCCAGCAGACCCTCAAATTTAATGTGAATCTGGAAAACAATTTTAAAAATTGTGAATATTGAATACATGCATTTTATAAAATAGGCCTTTGTGTTTAAAGCGCATCGAGCAGGGAAAAATTAATAGCAGAGATCAAATTAAGGTGTTTTTTCTATTTCTGTTATGATTATTTTGATTCTATAAACAAGTAACTAAATAAATTTTATTTATGAATAAAATGGGCAAAGAAAGTAAAATGAAGGATTTGTTTTAAATCATTTGGATTTCAAAAATCTATCCTTTAGTCTATAGTTACATTTATTTAAACCTAGTTCTTTCCTAATTAATTTTATTGTTTGTATATTTTATTAATTTGCTAATCGCTCTCTAGAAAATATGTGTTTAGAAATATGAATAATAAAATGATACAGAAGATTATAAGCTTCGTTTGTGGTTTTTCAATTTTGTGTGTTGGTGATTTATCTCAAGTAAAAATATTTTAAATAATTATATCTCATTTAAAATATTAGGTTTATTTATTTATTATAAATTAAGGTATTTATTTTTATTTGGCCTATTTATTTACAACTTTCCTTATACTTATTTATATGTTTAATATAATAATACTTTAAAAAACATATATTTATAGTATGGTTTTACTACGCTTCTTTTTCTTAATGTTAGTTTTATACATATACAAAATTTATATCTATATGATTGTATTTAAACTTTTTCCATAAAATAAAATAATTATTTTTATAAACTATACCACATGGTAGATTAAATGCTTGAAGTGCAGTGTATTTTTATGCAAATTTATTTGCTATGGATAACTAATAGTTGGCATTTGATTTGTACAGTGAAACATTTTACTTTTGCTCTTCCAAATTTTAAAAATAGGGTAAGATTTTTTTACCATGGTTGATGTCATTTTCCCTATATATTTTTAACAAATATTTACTATTTTTTTTTATCAATAATTTTTTTTAATTAGTGTAAATTTTATGTATATAGAATCAATTTCACATATTTTATTATAAGGATAAATTTTTTCTATTATTTAATTTAATAAACTTTTTTTTCACACAAGATTTGAAGGTATTAATACTGGAGTGTATGAATGAAGTATCATTTTATAAAAAAATTCAAATTCAACAAATATCATATGAATGAAGTATCATATTTGTAAGGAAATATAAGAGAGACAACGAAATCTAGTTATTATGTTACTCATTCAAAAATAGATTTAAATGAAACATATGGTATTATTGATGTGGAATAATATCAGACTTTTACGAATATTTATATAAGATTTAAAATTAGAGAAAATCATTTCCTTAACTTAAAGATTTGAAAATAACTAGGAAATGAAAATTAAATGTAAAGAAGAGCTTTGGCTAATATATGTTGTGAAAACATTAATTTTAAAATTTGAAGAGGTGTATGAAGATATAAATCATGAAGCTTTAGAAAATTATACATTGGAATAAAATGACAATCCAAGTAATGTAGTGTATGGCTTTCTGTATAAGGTATTTGCCTTCCCATTCTCCTATCCTCTTAATATAATAAATGAAATGTAGTGTAGGAATTGGTTCGTGCATTGCCACTTGGACGACCTTATAACATGGGGACTGGCCATGGCCTTCCTCACCAAGAACGGACCCTCTTGCCTGGCCAGGGTGGAGCTACCTCCTCCCGATCTCCCCAAGTACTGAGTGCCCCAAGACTACCACATGATGCCAAATCTTCCTATCTACTGCGATTAAACTTTTACATACCTGCACTCAAAATAAAGGCTCACATTTTACCTTGTATCTTGTATTCCTTTGCGTTGTCTTCCTTCACAATGTATTTAAAGCACTTTAAATTATGGATTCTTTTTATATTAGAAAATGAAAATTTGCGAAAGAAATTTATAAAATTTCACTAGGTGTGGATTGCTATGTTCCTTGTCGGATCATTCTATCCTTTCCCAAGATAAATTTGATAACCGGGTCAATGCATTAAGTGTGTTCGACGGGGCAGCTAAATAATGTTTTTGAAAACAAAATTAAAGTATAAATCTTTAAAAATATTTAATAAAATTTATTTTAAAAAAAAATTGTAAACATTATTTTTAAAACAAATTGTAAACTTTATAATTAAAGATTTATATTTTAAGTTTTTTCAAAACAATTATTTAACTTTCTCATTAAATACACTTAATTAATTGCCTCAAAATAATAATTTGAGAGATTAAATAATGGAGAGTTATCAAACTTTTGTAGTAAACTTACCTCATAAGCATTGTCTTTGATATTTTTTACAATTCTACATGGTCCAATTTTCTTGTATTTCAACTCGTATGCTCTTTTCAAATATCTCTCTTTTTTCAAGTAAACCATCACTAAATATCCTTCTTCAAATATTTTTGACGTTCTTCTAAAATATACTATTGCTTTACACTTCTCATTGCCTCTCTATAAATTTATTCTTATTCTTGTAATTATTGTATATGCTCTGCAAATGCTTCAATATCACTACTAACTCATTTTGCAATTGGTAACTATATAAAATCTAAAACACTAATAGGATTTATACCATAAATAATCTGAAATGATGATTTTCTTATTGACCTATTCATTGAACTATTATCAGTAAACTTAGCTTGTGTTAAACCCAAGTCACATTGTTTGGGCTTCTCTTCGATTATGCATATCAACAAATTTTCCAAGCTCCTATTTACAACTTTTGTCTGTCGATCTATTTGTCGGTGGGATGCAATAATGAATTGTAGTTTGGTTCCCATCTTCTTCCATAAATTTGTCAAAAAATGACATGAAAATTTTGTGTCCCTATATAATGTAATGGTTTTTAGAACACCATGTGATCTCTCAATATCCTAAAAAAATGGTTCTGTAACTCTAGTGACATCATTATTTTTTGTATATTTGATAAAATGAACCATCTCAAAAAATATTTTTACAATAATAAAAACTGAATCATTATCTCTTTGTGTGTTTGGTAATCCTAACAAAATATCCATACTCAAATTTGTTTGTGGTCCTCTTGGAATTGATAATGGCATGTACAACCCTATATTCTATTCATATCCTTTAGCCACATGACATATCCTACACCTCGAAACATATCTTGTCACATCTCTCTTCATCTTTGACCAAAAATACTTTTCCACCAAAGATATTATCTTTGTCTTACCAAAATGTCTATCCAAACCACCACTGTATAACTCTCTTATAATATTATCTCTTAGAGATCCAAATGGAATACATAATTGTTTCCCCTTGAAGAGGTAACCATCATGTATAAGGTACTCATCATAAATATTATTTATCTCACATTTTAATGGATTCTTGTATTCCTCAATTATCTTTCCAAAATTTGGATCAATATTGTATACTTCCTTAATAACTTCAAATCCAACTAATTTATTTACAATATTAGTTATCAAACACACTTGCCTACTCAAAGCATTAGCTACCTAATTTTGCTTCACTAATTTATGCTTCAAAATAAAGTATATCCCTGAAAGAAAGACACCCACTTTGCATCCCTGTTATTTAATTTCTTTGGAGTGTTCACATACTTCAAAACCTCATGATCAATAAATAGGATAAATATTTAAACTAGGTAACACCTCTAATGTCTTAATATTTATAGAATGACATAAAATTAAATATCACACATAGAATAATTTATTCTTACATCATTTAATTTCTCACTGAACTATGTTATTGGGTTTCCTTCTTGACTCAATACAACACTAATTTTAACAAATGAAGCATCAAAATGAATTTCAAACACTTTAATAAAATATAGTAATGCTAGAATAGGATTTTTTGTAATCTTCTTTTTCAACAACTCAAATATTTTTGTTGTTACTCTTATCCATGAAAATTCTTTTCCTCTCATACAATATGTTATTGGTGAAACAAGAATATTGAAATTATTAATGAAATTTATATAAAAAGTTGTTAAACCATGGAAACTTCTTACCTCTATGATGCTCTTTGGAATAGGCCACTCAAAAATTATCTTTAATTTTTATTCATCTAGACCATCTATTAATATTACAAATCCAAAAAAGACCAAACTATTATGCGTAAACTTGCACTTTTTCAAATTTGAATAGAGCTTATCCTTTCTTAGAAATTATAATACCATTATCAAATGCCTTAGGTGCTCCTCTTTAGTTTTAATTATTATCAAAACAAACCACTGCAAACTTACCAATGTAATCTCTTACCACTATGTTCATCACCCTCATAAATGTGTTTGGTACATTAGATAATCTAAATGGCATGACCATCTATTCATATAAATAATTTATAGGACCTTGAATGTTATTTTCCATTCATCTCCTTCACGGATCCAAATTTGATAGTATCCACTCCTTATATCAATCTTGATAAAGTATTTTTCTCCTAAAAGCACATCCATCATATCATCTAAATGAGGTCTACAAAATCTATACTCAATTATAGTACATATCCTTCACCCTCCATATTTATTTGGATTTAGTAATTATTGTGTAGCACATTGACTCATGCTCTCCCTTCGTACACTCTTTCTCACCAATTCAGTAACTAGTTTATTCAATTTTGCATGTTCTATTAGACTCATCATGAAAATTGTTTGATTAGGTAAAGCTAATCTTGGAATCAAATCAATATGATGATGAATATTTTTATTTGATGGTAAACCATCTAGTAAATCATAAGGTATAACATATGCATATTATTTCAACATTATCTTTTACTGGTATTTACACCACTTCTATGTATTTTTTCTTCATTACTAATTCATAATAACAACATGTCATATTAATGTATTTGATAAATTATTTTTTGTAGACATCATGCTTTTAGCCTACCCTTCTTATTTAAGAGGTAACAAAACTAACTTCGTGCCACCTTTCTATAAAGTATATGTGTTCTTTGATCCATCATGAATTAATTTTTTATCAAAATTTCATGGTCTTCGTAATAACACATGGCATGCATCTATTGGTATAACATCACACCATATTTCATCCTTGCAAGTTTTTCCTATAGAAAACTTGATTAAGCACCTTATATCTACTATAACTTCATTCCCTTATTAAACCATAAAATTTGATAAGGATTAGGATGCTTTTCACACTTCAAATATAGTTTATCAATCATGTCTTTGGAAACCATATTTTGACAACTACCACCATCTATAATTAATTTACATATCTTACCTTTTGAAGTACACCTTATTCAATAAATATTTATTCGTAGCCATGCACCACCACCTTATTTATTTTGCACATTTTCTTTCCTTGGAACAATCATTTTTATTTTCATCATGATATTTTCTCTAATATCTATTGTTGTAATTTCAGTATTTTATTCTTTTGTTTCAGTCTCAACTAAATTCACTCTTGGGTGATCATCTTTCCTCTTTTTTTGATCTTTGTAGTGTAGAAAATAAAATGCTCTATGTCCTTCTACACATTTATAACAAGCATATGATCTTATTAGGATCAACACACATACATGGCTTAGGTACCAACAGTTAAAAACTAGCTTTGATACCACTTGTTAGGATTTATAGACATCTATTGTTAGGATCTACATACATGCATGGGTTAGGTACCAAAAACTAAAGCCTAGTTATGGTACCTATTGCTAGGAACCAAAACATAATCCTAAGCATATGCAAGAATTAAATGCAAAATTAAAACAAGCTACAAAAAAAATAGGAGATAACATATTACACAAGGTATATGGTTAACCCTTGAAAAACTAGCAAGGGAAAAGCCATAGGGCAATGGTAGTTTTTAAACTTCATATTTCATTAGGAAAAAAATATTACAATATCATCCTCTTAGTAATTCATTTTAAGTGCTAAAAACCAAGTACTCAAGTGATCCAAGATTACAACCAAGCCTTTCAAGATCTAATCTCCAAGCTAAAACATGCAACTCTTACATAATGCTAACATCCATAATAGCCAAGGTGAGCTCCAAACATCATCAACCTACTCCAAGCATCAGCTGAGATAAAAATAATTTAGGCTTAAATGCATGGGATTGCCATGCCTACAAAGAAATAATACCATGCTTACAACCAAAGCATACAAGGTGAGCTCATGGATTCAACCTTCCAAACCTGCGCCCCACTTCCAAAAGTGTGTCCAAAATACCAATAGTATTATTATTGTCTTTATCTCTAAGAGTAAATGTTGGTGTCCTAGGTTGCACCCTAGCTAAATTTAAAAGTGTTCAATTCCTACTTTCAAACCTAGTCGAACATGGGAATGACCTTAGGCTATGGGTTACCTAAATTTGGGTTAGACCTCTAGGGGTTTTTAATGAGGATATCTCCTCAGAGTGTTCATTATAGTGATCACCTATGACCTAAAAGGATTGGGATGAAAAGAGTGAAGAAACTGCATGAATTAAACCTATACTAACATGTGATGATGCACTATGAATTTAGCTATCTACTCATAAGCTTAAACTTTCACATACTAATGGACTAAATGCTACCAAATAGTTATCCTCATGAGTCCTATGCATAATTATTTCATATGGAGGTTGTGATAGATAAATGTAACACCAAGGATATGATAAGTAGGTTTGTTATAAGACACTGACTAGCCATGACACACTTCAAGACTCCATTATCTATTGTTTTACACTCCACATGACCTGCACAAGATAAATTACCTATAATGGAAAGAAAACTATCACATTTTCATGTCAACAAACATGAATACACTAAAATGTCATCATGAAAGAGATGCAATATCTGTTATTCAATCCAAAGAGATGCAAAAGTATAATTTTTGGTTGAGTATACTCATACCACCCTTGAGGGATCTTTTCTAAGGATTAGAATCCTGAATATACAGTCGAATGGGATGAGAGAGATGGGGAACATGCATGAGAGAGTGGAGAATGGGTATTGATGAGAAATTTCATGTAGCTTCTTTGATCTCCTCATTGTATTAATTCCACTATGACTATTTTGGCATGGGAGAGTGGATAAAAGGTCATGGAGGCCAAAATTTCCACTGTAAGCAATCATGGATGGCCACCTGAATCTCCTCAAGACCCTCTATGTTAATGTCCTTCATTGCAAGGAAAAAATAATCATGTTCATGCACCTGACAGAGTCATGATTAAGTCTAATTTGAGACGCTATAGGTAACTCTTCTATTGACAATATAGCCATGCCAATAAATAAGCCATTTTACCATAAGTATATATATGCCCCTACACCATCTGAGCATAGGTATCTATTATAGATTGAAAACTAATCTAATTAATTAGTTTTGATATAGCTACTATATATTGGTAAAAATATTATAGGATGCATGGCCTCATTCTTGATCTCCATTAAGCTTAAAAGACCTATTTTACCTTTGTAATGCTTTATTGGCAATGTTTGATCCTGTAATATCCACTCTGGTTCAACTTGGATTGTATTTTGACCTCCAGTCAAAGTCCTTTAGCTTCTAAATTTTTTATTTTAGTCTTTGATCTTGATATGATCCTTCAAGATTATAGCACCTTCCACCTTTATCTTTGACCATTGATTTATGATCTACATTGGATGAGCACTTTTGGATTTTCTCGGTTACAAACCATTGATCTTCCTCTGTATGAATGAGAATGAACCATATATTTTCTTGATAGTTTCCATGGTCATCACACCTGGAAGCTCCTTAGTTTTTCCTAAGATTCAATGACCTATTGACTCATTACTCATCATTGATCTGCTTGGTATGATTAAACATGCTCTATAGATCTATTTAGGCCCATTAACTTTGTCTTTGCCTATACACCATTAGATCTACTATGAGATTGATAGATCATACCACCTTGCATCCTTGTATTGGTCTTTGATTTTGGAATTTGAGAATGTGACACTTGTTGGTCTCACATGTTTCCTATAGACCCCACTAGCTTTTTGACTGTGAGCTCACTGTTGATCTTTGATGTATGATCTAATACACACCATTGGATCTTTGGGACCCACTAACATTGTCAGGTTATCACTTGCCATTGGACCTTGATTTTATCTCCCATAATCTTGAAATTTTTTAATCTACATTCAACCTAAGAATATTTAAATTTAAATGGCTATTTTCCAAAGCTTAAATTTGACATTCACGTGCACATCCCACTCTGCAAGTCTAACTTTGAAGCTTTATATCTTGAGATAGTAAGCTCATCAAGACACCAATTTTGTAGAGGATGATATTGGTATGAATAAATTCATCTCCATGTAATATTTTATCTTGAGAGGCTCCCCAAGTGCATTTATTAAATGTGCAACCAGGCTGACCTATCCATTTCTATATAACATTTGAATGGTTGTCTAGTTTCTTTAGCTTGAGTCAATCATTTTTTCTTTGAAACAAGGACACTATGGGGCATATAAAAGTAAGCTAAGGTAATGGTCATCAAATCTTAGAATGATAGGGGTCGACATTTGGCTGTTGAGGCCAAAATGTTAACTTTTTTGGTGACTTTGATGGTTTGACCAACCTGCTAGTCATGGAACCCAGATACTTTCAAGAAGTACAAGATAAAGACTCTATGAATTGAATTGCACTCTTAACACCTCAGAGATTTATAGTATAAATAAGACACACACATACAAGGAAATTAAATAAACCTATCACTAAACAACATACCTAACAACTAAGGACAATCAAAGAAAAGAACTAAACAACAAGACACAACCTACAAACTTATGCAAAACACTTATTTGGATAAATAAACTGACTTAAACTTTGATTTCATTCTCCAAGATAAAATGGGAATGTGTTCTGATCACTGTGGCACCTTGATGTGGAGCTATCGCATGATGATTTGTGTGTAATTAGATTTTGGCCAATGTGTGACAACCTCTATCTATAGCTAGCACTCTCTTGATCACTTGAAAAAGTAAATGGAACATCTACATTCATTTCTAAGTGCATGGCTGGAGTATAAGAATTAAGAACCTAATCATACTCCTCATAAACCTTTCTATCTTGCATCACTAACCTCATCTCTTCTTTAGTTAGGAGTTGTAACTGGTTATACTCTTTGGGTTTAATATGATCTACCATAAAAGCATCTTAAACAAGTTCTTTCACTTTAAGTTTTCACTGGTGTAGAGATGAGGTATCTAATTTTAGGCAAAATCCTTCTAAGTCCTCCCAAAAGGACATCTCATCTTGGTAAATGAAGAAATCAAAAGTTTCATTTGAACTTCTTCCATCTATCTGCAATTCATCAAGTTGATTACTCACCTCCTTCACTTTGGAAGGGTCATTATAATGTTCTTGATTAGCTAAATTTTCCTGATCTTCATCCCCAATGGAAAGTGACAACTAATAAATATAATCAAGGAGAATATCTTCTTGAATTGACACCTCTTGTGTTACATTACTTTCCTCATTTGAAACATTGGCCTAATTTTCAACTTTGTCACTCAAATCTGCCTTGCCAAGTTACTCAATCTCACCCAAAAATTCTAAACACAAGTTATGCTATTGGTCTTCCAATGGATTCCTGACTTTAATATGGATAAAATCACCATGAAAGATACCATATAATTGATCTCCTAGGAAAATATTAGCTTATTTTTCATTTTCCTCAACTCCATCACTAAGAGATTATAGCTACCCTTTATCATCCAAGATCTGCTCATGTTTACCTTCTTATTTAATGGAGTACATAGTGGTCCCAATTTGAATCTCTTCTTCATAGACACTAGAAGTGTCTTCTTCAAGGTGTTATTGACACTCAACTATAACTGTATCATTTTCTATCTCTTGAATGACTACCCCCTCCTTTACCAACCTTGATATCTTGTCCACCATGCTCGAATGATCCAATTCTGATTTTGGTGTACTTGACTTATTTTAAAGAGGGGAGAGGGTGGGTAGGTAGTAGATATCATTAGGATGCTTGATGAATTCAAGGGTATCCTTTCAACTAGGGATATTTAATGGTTTCTTAATAATCTCTTGAGATTGAGGAGGGATGTGAAGGGGGAAGTTGGCACTTGAGTAATAGCAGATGAGGACTAAAAACAAATTTCACACCTACTTTTCCTTCCTGATCCTCTTTTTCAAGGGTGGGCATGATGAAATTAGGATCCATGGCCCATGAAAGCTTCCATGTGAGTATTGTTGTAGTATCTTTGGTAGGCATAGGATTTAAACACAAGTGGATTACCTTGGGGAAGGAAGCTAAAGTTAGTTTACCTTTGGGGTGATCAGAGGAGGTGGTAGAATGTGGAACTTAGAGAGTGACTCAGACTTGATTTTCACCTCCACACCATGTTCAAGTTTGCACACTATATAAGACAAGTATTTTAATAAGTATCCTCCAACCTTAGTCATAAATTCATTACCTAGAAACAAGGAAAAATGAGGTAACAAATCTGCTACAATAAGATCCTGCACAACTAAAAGCTTGGGATATGAGTGGAGGATGAGATAAAGGTTTTTAACAATGCCAAATATTTTCAAGAGAGACACATTACATTGAAATTAAAAGTTATAAATAGGGTCATACCTTAGATTCAAGGTACCTTCCACCAATTTAAGAACAATTGAAATATTTGACTTGTCATTAAGTAAATAATTATGGACCAATAAATCTCCTATAACCAGAGAGGTAAGAAAAGGAGATGGGGTGACAAATTTAACTAATTATGGCTGGTTTGCAGGAGTATTTTTATGAGGAACAAGAGCTTGGAATTCAACCCTTTTATGTTATCTAAGACTTTCCTACAACTTGTCCATTTTTTTCTTAATCTCTCAATCTCTAAGTGTAGATAATCAGTGTTTGGTGTAGGTGGATAGAAAGGGGTATTAGGTTGATAATAGGGCTGATTATGAGAATGAGGAGGTTTCCATAGAGATGGAGGAGGCTCAAATTATGGTGGATGATCTTGGTAATATGGAGGATGTGGATTATATGGTTGGTAAGGATTAGTATATGGGTCATATGGGCTATGATAAGGTGGATATGGGGGTGGAGTGTAAAATCCTACCTCATGGTCTTCCATGATTCCTTATGAGATATGTGTATCAAATAAAAATCTTGACTAAAAAATTTCTTACCTATGTAACCATGAAACCATTAGTAACTATGAACTTGAGATTGATTGCAAACCTTCCAAAGATTCTTGAATTTACCCAAGATGACTGCAGATGATGTTGTTGATGTCTTTAGCTTTCAAAACTTTTATAATATCTTCATAGCATGCTCTAAGGCAATTAAAATATGTCCCACCAAGGATGCCAAAATTGTTAGTGTCATAGGTTGCACCCTAGCTAAAAGTAGAAGTGTTCAACTCCTACTCTTAAACCTAGTCTAACATGGGAATGACCCTAGGCTATGGGTTATCTAAAATTGGGTAAGCTCTTTAGTCATTTTTAATGAGATTAGCTCCTCAAATTGTTTGTTATATTGCTCACCTAAGACCTAAAAGGATTGGAATGAAAAGAGTGAAGGAAACACATGAATTAAACCTACACTAACATGTCGTGACACATCATGAATTCAAATATCCAATCATAAGCTTGAAATTTCACATACTAATAGACCAAAAGCTACCAAACAACCATCTTCATGAGTCTTACGCATGAGTATTTCATATGAAAGTTGTGATAGATGTATGGAACACCAAGGCTATGAAACATTCATGAGAGAGTGGAGAAGGGGTCATGATGACCAAGATCATGTAGATTCATTGAGATCTTCATTGCATTAATGCCACTATGACTATTTTGGAGTGGGAGAGTGGAAAAAAGGTCATGGAGGCCAAAATTTCTATTGCAAGCAATCGTGGATGACCACTTGAATCTCCTCAAGCTCCTCTACATTAATGCCCTTCACTATAAGGATAAAATCATCATGTTCATGCACATAACAAATCTATGATTAAGTCTACTTTGGGAGGCTATAGGTACCTATTATGCTGAGGATATAACCATGTCGATAGATAAGCCATTTTTCCATAACTATATATTTACCCCTAATCCATCTAAGCATAGGTCTCTACTATAGATTGAAAACCAATATAATTTATTGGTTTTAATATAGCTACTATATATTGATAAAAATATTACAGGTTGTATAGCCTCATTCTTAATCTCCATTAGGCCTAAAAGACCTATTTTACCTTTGTACAACTTTAATGATGACATTTGATCATGCAATATTCATTCTAGCTCAACTTGGATCATATTTTGACCTTGAGTCAAAGTCACTTAGATTTTTAAATTTTGATTTTAGCCATTGATATTGATTTAAGACTTCAAGATTATAACACCTTCGACCTTCATCTTTGATCATCGATATGTGATCTATATTAAATGATCACCATTGGATCTTCTTGGTTGTGCACCATTGATATTCCTCTATATGAATGAATGTGGTCTATGGATTTGCTTGATAGTTGTTGCAGCCATGATACTTGAAAGCTCCTTATTTATTCCCAAGATATATTGGCCTATTGACTCATTTATCATCATTAATTTTCTTAGTATGATTAAATGCGCACCATAGATCTGTTTGAGCCCGTTGACTCTATCTTTTCCTGCATATCATTAGATCTACTATAAGATCATGAGATCATGCCACTTGGCATCCCTACATTGGTATTTGATTTTGGATTTTAATAATGTGACACTTTTTGGTATCGCATGCTTCTTGTGGACCTCACTAACTTTTTGACTATGAGATCATCATTGATCTTTGATGTACAATCCAACATGTAATATTAGATCTTTGGGACCCATCGACACTATCAGGTTACTACTCACCATTGGATCTTGATATAAGCTCCCACAATCTTGACACTTGTTGGATCTACATTCAACCTAGGAATATCTAAACTTAAATAGATATTTGTTGAATCTTGAACTTGATGCTCACACACACATCCCAATCTGCAAGTTTAAATTTGAAGCTTTATATCTTGAGATAATAAGCTAATCAAGACATCAATTTTGAAGAGGATGATCTTGCTTCAAATAAATTCATGCCCATGAAATATTTTGGCCTGAGAGGCTCCTTAGGTGAATTTATCAAATGTACAATTAGACTAACTTATCCATTTCTACATGATGTTTGAATGACGGTCTAGTTTTTCTAGCTTGAGTCAATCATTTTCTATTTAAAACAAGGACACTATGGGGCATAAAAAATCAAGCCAAGGCAATGGTCATAAAAGATTCAAATGATAGGGGTTGAAATTGGTTGGTGAGGCCAAAATGTTAAAATTAAAAAAGTATATATTCTACTTTAGAAAAGATCCAAGATACCCCATGAGACTCCAAGAATTATACCTTGCTCACACATGTGAGGCTAATCAACAACAATGTTCTTCTTATATTCTTCATCCATATACACACATAAGTCCAAAATGTGTTTTAATCACATTATGACTTTATCCACACATGGGAATCATGGGAATCATTATAAATTTGACCCATACATGACCTCTTATCATTTACACCACATGAAAAAACTATGTGACTCACCAAGGACAAAACCCATTTCCTCTAGTGGAGTGATACACCCCACACTTGTCACATCATATTGATCACACTTGAGACCCTCCATGGGCCTATACCACATCACCTTCCTACCACATCCCTAGCATGCCATATCACATGTATGCCACATCTTCTGCATCACCTATAGACCACACCACTATGCAACACATGCATAATGCATACTGCATCATTTGCATGCTACATCACCTGCATGCCATGTCACCATGAATAGTGACCATGAATACTAACTATGAACAATGTTCGTGAATAGAATATTGGATTCACACCCAATAATTTACCACTTGAATTCAATGTACATAGGGTTTACCACACTTGCATATTATACCATCCAACTACCATCTATACCCACTATTGTGCATATAACAAGCCCAATAGAAGTTTTATGCATTACTAAAACTCATCTGCTCTAATTAGCTTTATCAACATCTACTCCTCCATAATAGATTGTAACACCTGAAGTGACTCCAATTTCAACATAGACCTTTCCTTCATCTAAGGATTTTGTGATGACTAACTCACTACTCCCACTGCTTAGAAGTATCCATTTTAGTGCACATCATGACATAGATGAGGCTTTCCTAATCCTAATGAATACAATACATAGGAAAAAAATGTCTTCTCCTCTTTTCTTCTAGGCCACTCTAAAAGACAACTCAAATAATTAAAATAAGTGGGATACTTAAATTCATTACTTTCATGTTCCTATGTGTCTTCATCTTTTGTTTTCCACCTTAATCTCATCCTAGTCACATGAGCCATCACACCATTAATATTCATCATGTTAGGTCCTAAAACCAACATTCCATCAATCCATAATAATAACATCTGTTAAAACCTTGGATCTCTATAAAGGTATCACTATACTCCATCTATATGTCTGATTTAGCTTGTATAGTCTTCAATCCAAATTAACAACTCTTTGCCTCATCCACATATCCCTCCATTTACTATATCTCATCAAGAGATCACCATGTAAGAAATTAATTGCTCTAACCATGAACACAAATAAGTATAATCAAAACTTTGATAATAGACTACATTAGGAGAGAAAAACCCATATAAATCAAAACTTGACTTATCATAATAATCCACTACCCACCATGCTCAACATGGCATAAAGAATCGTCATGCTAATTAGTGCATCATTGCACCTACTAGGTTTTTGATCCTGTAGTCAAATTACATCCTAAACTAATTCATTTCAAACCAGCTCATATACATATTTAATCCATGTATTGATCTACCTAGCTACTCACATTAGCTACACCATAACCCTCATGGCTACTCAATTTCACTACACTAAAACCAAGAAGCACTTCAATAAACACATCTCTAATATTTGGGTGATTTAACACTGGCCTTCTCCTTCTGAGAACTTCAGGTCTCACTTGTTCTTCTCCATCATTCTAAACTAATTTAACATGTACAATTTTAGGTTTTTTGGTACCTCCTCCTTTCCATAGATTTTGTAACATCTCAGCTAAGACATTGTGGTAGTAGGATCCCACAACGTATACCCCTTCACTAGCTGAGAAAAAAACAAGGTACATTCCTTTTCATCACCCTCCATCTACACTAATAGAGATTATCTTGATCCACCACAAGCTATAAATTTGATTTTTCTTTAAGAACACTATGTTGGTGTTGATTGATATGGTAAAGCTTATTCTGATTCTTCTTCATTCCTCCTATGCATCTCCCACATAGATAAATACATGACATAAAAACTTTTTTTTACATCTTGGTCTTTCCAACTATATCTCTCACTTGTAAAAACTAGCTAACAACCATAGATCTTATACCACTTTTTAAGATTTACAGACACCCATGGTTCAAGTACCAATAGCTAAATCCTAGCTATGATACTAGTTATTAAGAACCAAAACATAATCCTAAACATGTGCAAGAATTGGGTGTGGAATTAAAACAAGTTACAAAAAAAAAACAACAAGAGTGAACACATTACACAACATATATGTGAAAACCCTTGAAAAAATAGAAAGGAAAAAACCATGGGGTAATGTTAGCATCCAGACTTTATATTACATCATCAAAACTCTCTTACAATAACATTCTCTCAGTAAATCCTTTCAATAGATAAAAACCAAGCACTCAGGTGAGGAAAGCTTAAAACCATGCCTTTAAGGATCTAACCTCCAAGTTGTAACATTTAGATCTTACTCAATGCTAACACCCATAAAATTCAAGGTGAGCTCCAAGCATAAACCTCCTCCAAATATGAGCTGATCTAACAAGAATCTAGGATTTAACCCAAGGGATTACCATGATTACAAATAAATCATACCATTCTTACAACCAAAACATACAAGGTGAGCTCATATATTCAACCTTCAAACATGAAAACCCAAACTTGCATGGATCCTTGAGGGGAATCCATAATGGATTACATCTTGGATTACAATAAAAATGAGAATGCATGCTATTAATATAATTTATAATGAGAAGAAAAAGGGAGAGATAATCAACATGGGTGACACAATAAGTTCACCACACTCCATGTGGGTGTACAATTATCAACTACAAGTTTGTATCTATGTGCAAAAGTCCAAAAATGTTGATCCACCTTTAGACAAGATCATGGGCCACCTCCATGTGGATCCAAAATCTATGCTCCCCTTCCACAAGTGAATCCAAAATAACATTAGTGTTCTTGTCTTCATTTCCAAGGGTAAACAAAGTAGGTACTCTACTTTAGACAAAATCCAAGCCACCCCATATTACTACAAGAATTGCATCCCACTCACACATGTGGGGGAAATCAATAATAATGATATTCATATATTCTTCATCCATGTGCACACACAAGTCCAAAAGGTGTTTCAATCACCTTTTGAATTTATTAACATATGTGAATCATGGGTCCCCTACAAAATTTGACCCATACATGACCTTTTATATTTTACACCACATGACAAAATCATTTGATTCACCAAGGATGAAACCCATGTCCTCTAGTGGAGTGTTATGCCCCACAATTGTCATATCATCTTGATCACACTTAAGACCCTCTAGAGGCCTACACCACATTACCTACCTACTACATCACTAGCATGCCACCTCACTTACATTTTACATCATCTGAATCACCTATAGATTACACCACCATACTAAACCTACATACCACATTCCACATCATCCGTAATGCCACATCACCATGAATAGTGATTGTGAGTAATGTCTATGAATAGTGACTATGAATATTAACTTCACACCTAATAGATATAAGTTACTTTTCAAACCATCCTCTACCACCACCTAGCCTCATCCTCTCTGAAATCCTTTTCCTCTTTTATGGTATTGAAACCCTTATCTATTATCTTCTTGTCTTTTTACACCACGTGATGATTCTCCTATAGCAGTATTAAACCCACCTCTATTTGTATTGAATCCAACTCATCCACTTATTAGAGGGTATTTTCCTCTTCATGGACTAATATATGTTTTTCTAAAATTTTATCTATTTTATTTTTCTTTTACTTTAAAACCTAATTGATAATCCTCCTCCATGCAAAGTATTCTATGCATGATTAATTCATATTGAATAGAAAATCTCAAAATATTTACATAACTTTCAGCCATCTATTATTATATTTAATCATGCTCCATTCATATGTAAAGATTGTAAAACTCATTTTTACACTCTTGTATATTGTAATACTTTTGCCTTAAACACTGGAATCTTCTGTATAGGGTTTGTGCATAATCCACTGGAATAATTTTTCCCTCATCTTCTTTTCCATATTTTTCGATGAGTTGATCTTATCTTTACCTTTTTTGTCTTTCTTTTTTCAGGTGATCCCACCAAATCATTGTATGGCCCTTCAATTTTGTACATGCAAAATTTACCTTCATATCTTAACTCAGAGTTATCTATTTTAATGACTTCTCTATGATATTCATCCAGTATATCAATTACTCTAGTTTTAAACTTCTTCCATAATTTGAAACATCATCCTTTATTTCTTTGTTCCTTCCCTCTAAAGCTCTAACCATCCTCTCTTTCACCAAAGTTGTTTGTTCCTGTGGTTCCTCTTCTTGCAGAGTTTCTTCTTAATGATATGTGTCTTCATCTACTTCATATTTAGCTCTCCTTTATTTTTGATTTGAAACTATTTCAGTTAATTATTCTACTTGGCTTAACATCTTTTGCATATTATTATTCATGTAAGCAATTCCTCCTCATACTCTCACCATATATTACACCTCCAAGTTTCAAAATTACCTTATCAAAAAATTTCCTTAAAATATGACTACAACATCGATTACACTCTCCTCTTTCCACACACACACACACACACACACACACACACACACACACACACACACACACACACACACACATTAATTTAAAGTTTTTATCTATATTTTTTCTATGATATAGTTTTATAGTACTATATGCCACAAATATACATGTTTATATTTGTTTATGTATATTTCATTTCATTGATTCAAACTAGAAAATAATTATAGGGTTACAAACTAGACCTAATTCGACACACATTTAAAAATAATATATATATATCTTTTGATGTAGTTAAGGGGAACACATGGTCAACTATGCATTATTGATCATATTTAAGGCTCTATTGATTTATGAAATTCATAAAAACATAAACATTGATTATATATATATATATATATATATATATATATATATATATATATATATATATATATATATATATAAGATGATCTTATCTAACTTTACACAAAAGGGTTTGAAAAAAGGTAAAGGATGCTCATAAAATGATGGTTTTCATGGTAGGCTATCTACCATGATTTTTATTAAAAAATAAAAGTACCTCTTCAACTTTTCAATTTTTGACCTACTTATACTTGACCATTAAAAATTAATAGTGGTTTTGAAACTAGAATTGAAATGATAAAATTCATGTTCTTATAGCATCTTCAAAATTTGAGTGTAGGTGTCTCAAATAATCTATATAAGTTGAGGTTTCTATTTTTTTTGGAAAAACATGTCCACTTAAGAGCACCTTTGGGGCCCCCAATTCCATGCAGTTAATCAATAGGAAATTGAGTATGATTTTGACAATAATAAGATATTTTCAATGTTGTGGGGTTGGGAAATCCATGAGTAAGTATGTCCCTATGGTTTGAGTTTGATATGAAGCTAGTGGAAAAGTGGGTTAAGATGGTATTGCAGAAACTAATAGGATGTTGCTAAAATGTGAATAGAGTAAGAATGGCCTCGATTTTTGTGGGTATGGGTCATTCATTAGAATATAAAATATTTGTTATTGTATATGTACCGAATGCATCCTGCCAAGGTGGATATGAGATTAGCCTGAAAAGCATTGGTGTTAGGCTTATAATCCTCTCTTGTGGGAGAACTAGGAGGAAAGTATTGGTAGCCTATAATGAATTGCTTAGTATTATATGGCTAGAAAGGAGACATAATGGGATTACTAAGAGTCATAACATAGTTTTGGTTAGTGTTAGTGTGAGGTGGGGGTAATTTTAATGTATTGAGACCATCTTATAGAAGGCATATTATTTCAACATGTTGATGAAACCTTGCCATAGTTTAAGTATCTAGGATTTAAAAACTGATATGAGGTCTATTTGAATTTTGGGGGTAAGTCCCACCTCCACTAGTGAGGTTCAATTTTTTTGAGTCATGGTATTAATTAGTGGTTTAAGAAGGATCCCATAGTTCTTGGTTAACTACCCTAGACCTTGTTTACAATATAAAATATGAAGAGTTTTGAAATTAATTATCCACATTTTGGGTGGAGTTATTATTCCAGCTAATGAATGAGGCTTATCTTGGATGTTGAAGTCTATTTATATAAGTTTCAATGTCAAATTTTCTCTCAAATGATTTCCTAAACATATTCTAAGTGTATACACACCCCTAGATTAAATGGAAGAGAGGAAAAATATGGATGAAAGAAAAGAAAAGAATATTACATAAAATTAGAAGCCTTTCATGTCAGGTTCACCACTTTTTATACACATGGAAATAAAAAATGATAACTTTTTTATACTTAACTTCTCTAGGTATAGATGATATAGTTGATGAAAATATAATGGGATGAGTGGTCTAGTGTATTTACTGATTAGGCTAATTTAATTGAAGGATTTGAATGGGAAAGGCAAGAAGGGTTAGCTAGTTAGGATAAGCTATGGGAATAGGGTTTAGAAAAACAAGTGGTAAAATATGGTTATGGTGTTACCAAAATATTTCATCTACATAATATTTATCATTTAAGGTGAATTACAAAGTGATGGAGTTATAAGAACTGTCAGAATAGGCAAGAACAAGGTAACATAGTTATTGATCTATACTAGGCTCAATAAATTGGGCAAAGTTATGTGGAAGGATCCATGGTATTTAGTTGGCTATATTGGGTTGGTTATGACTAGTCAATTTCATTAGAAAAAAATGAGTTTTGATGAGGCTAGAATCAAGGATAAAATAGGAAAAGTCTCAAATTTTCAAGTTGTTAGCTTGACAGGCTATAGTGTAGATGGGTCTCAATAATGAGGATTGTAATAGGTAGGTTTTCTCATTAAGATAATTAATATTTATAATTATGAGGTTGGGGAGAGGATTGGAACTTGAAAATTATATTCTATGTTTTGAGTTAATACCACACTAGATGTTTGTCATTAACATGGGAATGAACACTATAGGAAATACTCCTACTTTGTGGAGATTGGTTTGTTATTAGAGAATCATCTAAGAGTCAAGTAATGATTTTTGTGGTTGAATATTTTTTTCTTGTTTTTATTTAATTTTTGATGTGTTTTTTCTATTGTAAAAGTTGAATATTATGTTGTAACAAGGTTTATACATGTTCTTGTTTTGACATGGTTTTGATTTGGGCTTGTCTTGAGTTTTCATAAAGGATTTGAAGATTAGAATAAAAATATGAAAATAATGGAATAAAAGTGATTGAAAACAAAGGAAATGGAAAATTTTTTATGTTTGGTTTTTTCTTGAGATTTTAAGAGTGAAATGCTAATTAAATTTCAAATTTGAACTAATAATGCAATTGATAGTTTTTAACTTTTTCATTTATTTTTAAGATGTATAATTTAAAATATATACATTAAAATTAATGTTATTTTTTCCATATTATTGGTATGAAATGAAAATTTAATATTTAGTTCAAATATTAACTATGCAAATGGAAAACTAGATCTAAAATTCAGATTTTCTATATGCAATGCAAAATCTAAATCTTCAAGATCTACTCTATATATGCAAAATAGTATGATTTTTTTTGGTGTTTTTGGTTTCTAATTATTAATATTGAACTAAAATAATTTTTGGTATCTAATTTAATGTATGTGATATATGCATCTAATCTATGAATTGAAATGAACTTTTTTAACATGCATAGAAGCAAAACAATTCTAGATGCAAAACTTTTCTTTTTTGCTTCTAGTTTTTGTATATGCAAGTTTGTTGGTTTTTTTTTGGTGTGGTAATGTATTATTAAAATATAAAAATTAAATTTTGGAATTTATCTATAATTTATTGTAATATTTCATCTATTTATCCTATATCTAATGCAAAAACTTTTATATTTAATATTTGTCATGTGTGTATGAAACTAAGATGATGGAATTACTTTTCCAATGCAAGAAGAGAGAGAAGAGATAATATATTTAAATTTTTTAATTTTTTAAGAACTTAAGATAATCTAAAAAAAAATTCTAATGATAAAATAAATTAACTAAATAAAGAACATAAATATTTCAACCTAACCAATGTAGAGATCAAGTTAAAAATGAGTTGATGTAAATTTTGAATACTTAGGTAGGCAACACATTATTTGGTTGTAAAATGGTGAACATGGAACTCAATAAAAAAATGAAGAAAAATAATACAAATATCAAAAATAAATTAGAGGAAAAAACAACTGAAGAAAGGTTGGTTTCTTAAGAAAGTGACAAGGTAATGGCTACAAATTTATGATTATTTCTCACCAACTTGTGTGAATGACCAAAATACTATTGTAAAGATTATAAAATGTTATTAAAAACATCATAAGGTATCATTTAGATTTATCTAACATGTAAACTCCAACCTTTGATCCAAAATTCCAATAAAATTGAAATACTTCTAAGGAAGGTGAAGAAGTTGTGAGGAGTTAACCGAATCATGAATGGGAGCTTTTTTTGAGTTAACTTGGAGATGGATGAGATTAAAATAATAAATAATAAATATGTAATGGGGGATTATAATGGTGAATTCAAGATAAAATAATTAAAACACAACCAAAATCATGATAATGTTTGAAAACTCAAGTCTCCGGCATCAGTTTAAAAAACATTTCTATAGTGTTGAAATTGCCACTCTGTGCAAGTGGAAATTTTAAAAATGACATAGTGGTTATGTAACTATTATGTCTATTACATAAATCACCATGAAAATTTATAAACCATTGCCATATTTTGTAAGCTTTAAAAAACTAAATGTCAAAGTCTAGAAAATTAAAAAAATATGAAGTTTTCAATTGCTAGAGAAGACAAAAAAGATAAGCAAGGTGGAGAGGACCAAGATTGAACATGTTATAGTGTATATCATTGCATCATAATCAAAATTTTATGAATTTTTTTGTCATGAAAGATTTGGGTGCATAAAATACTCTTTTTTTTCATCACATATATCAAAAATTATAAGTCCCTTTTAACCTTTAGGTTCTCTATTTTGAGATAGAGAGATAAAATAATTCATTTCACTATATATTTTTCTTCAAAACCATTATTAATTTTGTATCCTATAAAAAATATTCAAAATCCTCAACTTTACCTTTAATATTTATGACAATGCAACTAGATCCAGACAAACCTAAATTCAACTTAGAGGAAGCATGAAAATTGACCTTGTACCACATTTAATTAGGTAACTTCCATTTTGATTTTGGTCTATTTATAACTTTATATTTGAATGAGTTCAAGTATATCCTATGTCTAATCTCAAACAAATTACATAAATCTTGATGGTATCTTGTGGATAACTCCTTTGACTTTTTAATATGATAAAATTGAAGGTTTATTTTATCATCTCTTTTAGAAAGTTCATAACCTCTTCCAGTGGCCTTGATACATTATTGAATATTATTTTATTTATTCATATTGAAGGTTTACTATATATATTATCCTTTAACTTGTTAATACTGAGAAAATTGGAGGCTTATTTTATCTTCTCCTTTATAAAGATAATAATATTTTTCACTAACCTTGGTACATTATTTAAAGTTATTTTATTCTTTTCTAGTAAATAAATACTAACTAACCATTTTTGGTACCGTGTAATGGGGAATTATCATTGCTTCTAAATTTAACTTGATATACCTACTTTATAGAGTGTTATGGTATGTTTTATAGAATACCCGATTTATTAAAAATACATGGGCATGTGATGTAATATTTTTTTGAGAAAATTAACAATTTGAGATTAAGTTATTGATATTCTACTTCTCCTTTTTATAAAGAGTGCATCTTGATGGGCCCAAAAAAAAGCCTCTTTTCTTGAATTATTTGTTATTAAAATCTCATCATGCACAATAATACATTAAAATATTTTTTCCCCATGATTTTGAATGACATATCCTTTATTATAAAAAATAAGTGACTTATTATCATGATATGATAAGCACAAATGTTATTAGAAATTATGGAACCCTTAGGAGGGTTTAAGATTGTAAAAATTATCTATGGTTCCTCAAAGTCATTTTCTTTTGAAAGGACATGATCCATAATATCTTTAGTTCTTTATTCTCTGTAAGCTCTTTAGTTATTTATTCTCAACAAGCTCTTTACTTCTTTATACAGTCTCCAAGTTAACTTGGCACTTGATTCCTCATTAGCAAATTATTTATTTTTCAATCTTGCTCCTCCTAGCTCTTTTGAGAAAGAAATTTTTCTAAGTTATAGCGGATGAATTTTTATTTGTTCTTGAGTCAATTGCAAGAATAAATTATGTATGATTTTATTTATCTCCTTTAGAATCTTTATTGAAACATCAAGGATAGAGAACTAGTAAAATGGTATGGATTGGAGCATTGATTGATCCAAATTTAATCAAGTTTACCTTTCTAACTCCTTCGGTTTATATTATTTTTTCCAATCAAGCTTTCCCATCCATCTCTTTTAATTATGTAATACCTAGGTAGGTGTTTTGTGAGGAAAATATTTGAGTTAATTTTAAGGTAGATCTTGAAGTGTACATGGAAGGGAATTTGGTTCGTATTATTATATAATGTGTTTTATGTGGTTCATATTGAGAAGTATGACCCTTATATTTAGGTGTTTAACAATATTTTTGGGGTGCCCATGAACCCATGTAAATGAAACCTTGATCAATGCTTCCCACTCATGAAACGTATTTTAAATAATCCAAGGAATAAAATAACATACCTTTGTTGATTGTCCATAGATTATTATAAATTAAGACAAAACATTTCTTAATATTGAAGTTTTTTTGATTAACCACCTCAACGTATTGGAAAAATATTGGTGTTGGAAAAAACTTAGGTTAATATAAAGTTAGAGGTTGAAATGTACATAGGGATAAGATTTGGTTTATAATATCATAGAGTGTTTAGTCAACAGAGTAAAACTCATTATTTCCCAACACTAAGCTTGGTGGTCAATACTATAAAACTCATTTTTTCCTACAACTAACTTGATGGTAAGAAAATTTTCTTAAGGTTTAGGAATGGGATTGCATCTATAATATTTCAACCCCTAATTCTAAATATGTCCAAGATCTTATGGGAATGAAACTTTAATCATTGATATGAAATTGATTGTTTTGAACAATTAACCCCATACCTATTAAGCATGCAAAACATTAGATACAAAATTTATTATATATTTATAAAGTTTTATTTCTTATAAAAAATAAAAAAAACCTTAGTCCCAAAAAGTTATATTATTTTCTTGTCTTTCTACACCATGTCATGATTATCCTCTAGTGGTATTAAACCCACCTCTATTTGTATTGAATCCACACCATCCCCTTATTGGAGGGGATTGTCCTCTTCTTGGACCAATAGATATATTTTTTAAAATTCTATCTATTTAATTTTCCTTTTGCCTCAAAAGCTAATTGATAAGCATCTTCCATGAACAATATTCTATGTATGCTTAATTCATCTTGAAAATAAAAACCATTTAAAACCTTGAGGCCATTAGTTCTTATGTTTTATCATGCTCCACTCATATGAAAATTTTATAAATCTCATCTTTATACTCTTGTATAATGTAATCCTTTTGATTTAAATTCTAGTATCTTATATATAGGGTTATGCATAATCTATATGATGGAAGTTTTACCTCAACTTCTTCTCCATATATTTCCACAAATTGATCTTCTCTTTATCTTATTTATTTATTTATTTATATAGGTGATCTCAAAAAATTATTTCATGACCCTTTAATTTCATATCCTTCTTGTCTTCTCTTAGAGTTCTCCATTTGAAAAACTTCTCCATGCTATTCATCCAGTCTATCAACTCCTTTGGTTTTAAAATTCCTCCACAAAATGAAATGTCAACCTTGATTCCTTCATTCCTTACCTCTAAGGATCTAACCATTCCATATTTCATTGATGACAATTGTTCTTATTATTCCTCTTCTTGCATAATTTCTTCTTCATGGTCTATTTCACTGTCTACTTTATATTTAACTCTCCTTTGTCTTTGATTTGAAATAATTTGAGCTAATTATTCTACTTGACTCTACATCTCATGCATAGTCTTGTTAATATAAGTAGTTCCTCTTCATCCTCTCGCCATCTCTTACACCTCCAAGATTTGAAATTGCTCTGATACCAAATAATGAACACAAATACTATCAATGGAAAGAAATCAATAGGCATAGTAATTATAAAATAATAATTTGTATTGATTGTATTGAATGAATAGAATAATTACATACACATGCATAAATATACCCCAACTCAAAATTTTATTTGACATGCAAAATTAAAAAATCTAAAAGATAAAAAAACATGACATACTATTTTTAGTAGCTACTATTTTAATAACTTTTGCATGCAAGTGCACATAACCCCAAAAATATTCTAAAATATTCTAAACACTAAAATTAACCTATAAAATTAATTTAAATTTAATTTCACGTCTAGTTACAAAATTATACAATTTCTACAATAGAAAATACCAAAAAATATTAAAATGTATTTTTAGACCCTCAGATGGTCATGTATGGCCTCCTAAACTTATAAAACACATCCATAAATAGATATGTGGGTTATGGATATACCAAAAAATTTTACATGGTCATTTTGGCATGAAGGAGAGCTATGGATCAAAAGTTATGGCCTCATTTTCCACATTAGATAAACTATTCTATTGTCACCTAATTTTGATCCTCAATTCTCAAGATCTCAAAACCCAAATTGATTTTTCTAATATCTCTTTATATAATTGGTAAATTTATTTCCTTCCTTTAAATTATAATTATTTGAAAATGGATTTCAAAACCTAAAAAAAAAGTGTATCATTGAGAGGTATGTCTCAATTAGACTTATGTTCTTGGTAAAATTAGAAACTGACACTCAATCTAATTCTGCAATAAATCATAGTGATGTAAGCCCTAATATTTACATAAAATTTTATTAGTATGAACAAACAAACATGATACAATATGAAATTATTTGTTAGGCACTTCAATTGTTCTCTTAGAATTTTTCTTAACACACTTGGCCTTTCCTTAGGACTCTTATCTTTCACTTGTTTCATTTTCATTCACTATCCTATATGAAATAATAAACCCACGTATATATAGTTTTTTCAAATTCAAATTAAGAGCATATTTGTACACACCTTGACAAGTAAAGGGTGAAAAACATAAACCCTATGGAAAAAAATATAAGGGAGATATGTAACCACATAAAAGAGGGACTAGGAGAATATGTCTACCCTCATGTACAAAGGCCATACAAAACATAAAACCAAAGGAATAAAGATATGAAAAGAGAGAAATAATGAATGGGAAGGAAACAAGGATTAAAACACATAAACCATATAAAATAATATTAAATTATAATTTCCAAACATGTAGGTACCTTATAACATTAAAAATTATATCAAAATTATCCCTAGAAAAACCATAGGTTTATAAGTAATTCCCAATTTTGAGGTGTGTGTGTTTATGTGTGCATGCACAATTAATGTAAGAAACTAAGTCTCCATAGGAGGGCTCATGGAAGATATTAAAACTAAATTATATGTAAGATTTATTGATGTAAATATGGTAATGATAATAATATAAAAATATAAATGACATATAGGTTACCTTATTTCCATCGTGAAAAGTCATGAAGACCCTAGAAAAACCATTCACACTCTTGTGTCTAAAAAAGGGAATTGACCTGCTGTACTTTTTTACTATTTTAATACCCATAAGATTGTGTACATGTTAAAACCATGTACACATTATTTGATGTGTATATTTATTTCACAGTTGATCCTAAACCTAAACTCTGAACATTAAAACCATAAACACTAAACTATAAACTCTGAACAAATTAGGTTCATAAGGTTCATTTTGGCCCAAGTTATATCACTAATTACCCCAATTGATTAAATGGCTCAATCTATGATGACATTGTGGTAGGTTGAGCCCAAAATAATATTTTATAGTAACAAATATGTTTATTAAGCTCAAATTGGTCCAAATTGCATTCATGAATGGAATCTATACCACAAAAACTAAGACATAAGCCCTAAACCCTAAATCGTAAACCCTAAACCCTAAATCGTAAACCTTAAACCCTAAAACAAATTATTTAACCATTATTAACATCCTTTAAAGTAAGAATTAGGTTTATACTTTTCAAATTGGCCCAAATTACATCATTCATTGCCCCAATTTACAAAAAGGCTCAATATGTGATGGCATTGGGGCTAATTGATCAAAAAATCACATTCTCTAGTCCAAAATAGGTTCAAAAGCTCAAATTGGCCCCAATTGGATTTGTGATTAGACCCTATATGTTAATACCTAAAACTTAAACCCTGAACCAATCTATTTAGCTCTAATAAACATCCTCTAAAGTAATAATTAAGTTCATAAGGCTTAATTTGGCCCAAATTTTATCATTGATTTCCCAAATTCAATAATTTACCTAATCTATGATGAAATTGGTGTTAATTGAACCCAAAATCACATTATATAATAAAAAATAGGTTTAAAAAGTTTAAATTATCCACAAATTACTTTGTGATAGGTTAATAGGGCTTAATTTGGTCCAAACCATATCATTAATTGCCCCAATTAACTAACCGGGTCAATTTGTGATGACATCGAGGTAAACTGAGTTGAAAATTATATTATGTATTCACAAATAGGATCAATGAGCTCAAATTAATCATAATTGTATTCTCTATTGGACACTAAACCTAACACCCTAAGACCTAAGCAATAAACCCTAAATCATAATCCCTAAACCTTAAGTAAATTGGTTTAGCCCCAATGAACATCCTTTATAGTAAGAATTAGGTTCATATGGATCAATTTAGCCTAAATTGCATCATTGATTGCTCCAATCGACTAATTAGTTCAATTTTTGATGACATTGGGGATAATTAAGCCGAAAATCACATGTGTAATAAAAAATAGTTTTAACAAGATCAAACAGACCCAATTACCTTTGTTATTGGACCCTATACCCTAAACCCTAAACCCTAAACAAATTTATTTAACCCAAATAAACATCTAATAGAGTATGAATTAGGTTAACATGGCTCAATTTAGTTTGAATCAAATAATTGATTACCCTATTTAACTAATTAACTCAATCTATGATGACATTGGGTCTAATTGAGCCCAAAATAACTTCTAATTGCAAATAGGTTCAGTGAGCTCAAATTATCCCCAATTTCCTTTGTGATAGATTTAATGGGTTAGATTTGGCCTAAATTACATCACTAAATGCCCCAATTAACAAATTGGCTCAATTTGTGATGACATTAGGGCAAAATGCACCAAAATCACATTCTGTAATTACATTTAAATTCATTGACCTCAAATTGGTCACAATTGCATTCAAAATTTGACCCTAAACCCTAAGACCCAATCCCTAAACCCTAAACCCTAAACCATAAGTAATTTGATTTAGCCCTAATTCACATTATTTAGAGTAATAATTAGGTTCATATGGCTCAATTTGGTAAAAATAAAATCACTGATTACCCCAATTAACTAATTATCTCAATTTGTGATGAAATTAGGTTTAATTGAGCTAAAATTCACATTTTATAGTCATAAATAGGTTTAATGAGATCAAATTAGCCCCAATTTCCTTTGTGATTGGACCATATACCCTTAACCCTTAACCCTAAGCCCTAGTACCTTTGCCCCTAAACTGTAAACCCTAAACTAATTGATTTATCCACAATAAACATTTGTTAAACAAAGAATTAGGTTCACATGGCTCAATTTGGCCCATATAACATCACTGATCACCCCAACTAATTGATTGACTCAATTTATGATGACATCAGGGATAATTGATTTGAAAATCACATTTTTAGTAACAAATAGGTTAAACAAGCTCAAATTATCCCCAATTACATTCATAATCAGTTCACAAAGCTCAATATGGCCAAAATCATATCATTTATTACCCTAATTAACTAATTGGCTCAATTTGTGGTGACATTAGGGAAAATTAAACCAAAACCCATATTTTATAATCATAAATAAGATCAATAAGCTGAAATTGGATCCAATTATATTCATGATTGGACCCTAAACACTACACCTTAAGACCTAATCCCTAAACCCTAAATCATAAAAGCTAAACCCTAAAAAAATTGATTTATCTCTAATTAACATCCGTTAGAGTAATAATTAGGTTCATATAGCTCAATTTGGCCCAAATCAAATCATTAATTTACCCAATTGATTAATTGGCTCAATCTGTGATGACATTGGGGATAATTAAGAAAAAAACACATTCTTTAGTCATAAATAGTTTTAACAAGACAAAATGTCCCCAATTGCTTTTTCAATTAGACACTAAACCCTAAACCCTAAACCATAAGCCCTAAACCCTAAACCAATTAATTTAACCCTAATAAACATCCATTAGAGTAAGAATCAGGATCATAGGGTTTAATTTGGCCCAAATCACATCACTAATTGCCCTAATTAACCAATTAGCTCAATTTGTGATGACATTAGGGTTAATTGATCCTAAATTCACATTATGTAGTAATAATTAGGTTAAACAATCTCAAATTATCCCTAATTACCTTTATGATAGGTTTACAAGGCTCAATTTATCCCAAACCACATCACTAATTGCCCCAAATGACTAATTGGCTCAATCAATGATAATATTGGATCAAATTAATCCCATAATCACATTCAGTAGTAAAAAATAGGATCAATGAGCTCAAATTGGTACCAATTGCCTTAATGATTGGAACCTAAACACTAAACCCTAAGACATAAGACCTAAACCCTAAATGGTAAACTCTAAACCCTAAACAAATTGATTTAACCCCAATTAACATCTTATAAATTAAAAATTAAGTTCACAGGGATCAATTTGTACCAAATCACACCATTGATTTCCATAATTAACTAATTCACTCAATTTGCGATGACATTGGGGCTAATTGAGCCAAAAATTACATTTTTAGTCATAAATAGGTTTAATGAGCTCAAATTGGCCCCAATTTCCTTTGTGACTTGACTATATACCTTAAACCCTATACCCTAAGTCCTAAAACCTAAACCCTAAACCAATTGATTTAGCCCAAATAAAAATCCTTTAGAGTAAGAATTAAGTTCATATGGCTCAATTTATCCCATATTGCATCATTAATTACCCCAATTAACTAATTGACTCAATCTATGATGACAGTTAGGGCTAGTTAAGCCCAAAAGCACATGTTTTAATCATAAATAGGTTCATCATGCTCAAATTATCCCCATTTTCCTTCGCAATAGATACACAAGGCTAAATTTGGCCAAAATCATATCACTAATTGCCTCTATTTACTAATTTTCTCAATATGTGATGACATTTGGGAAAATTGATCCCAAAATTAGATTTTTTAGTTAGAAATAGATTCAACAAGCTCAATCTATACTTGAAACCATATACACTAAACCCAAAGACTAAACTTGAAACCATAAACACTAAACCCAAAAACTAAACTTGATTGGACCCTATACTTGAAACCGTAAACACTAAACCCAAAGACCTAATCCATAAACATTAAATCATAAAACGTAAACCCTACAAAAATCTATTTATCCCCAATTAACATCATTTAGATTAAGAATTAGGTTCACAAGGCTCAATTTATCACTTAATCACATCATTGATTACCCCAATTGACTAACTTGATTAATATATGATGAAATTAGGGTTAACTGAGCCCAATGTCACATTTTTAGTCATAAATAGGTTCAAGAAGCTCAAATTATCCTCAATTACATTCGTGATTGGACCCTAAATCTTACATCTTAAACCCTAAGCTCGACACCCTAAACTTTAAACCCTAAATTGTAAACTTTAAACCCTAAACCAATTGATATAGACCCTACTTAGAATCCTTTAAAATAATAATTAAGTTCACAAGGCTTAGTTTGGCACAAATTACATCACTAATTACTCAAATTGATTAATTGTTAAAGTGTGTGATGACATTGAGGCTAATTGAGCTCAAAAACAAATTTTGTAGTCATAAATAGGTTCAATGGGCTTAAATTGGCTGCAATTGCCTT